>LR991107.1:18010000-18162500 GCA_905163515.2 Lymantria monacha | reverse complement strand
GTCAAATATCATCAAGTATGGTAAGGCATACCGGATCAGGACCAAATACGGATAGCCTGATGTGTAATATCATCAAGTATGGTAAGGCATACCGGATCAGGACCCGATCAGGATAGAATGATGCATGCCGGATCCGGCAAACCCTATCAGGACCAGGTCTGGTCCTGATCAGGATAGCCTGATGTGAAATATCACAAGTATGGTAAGGCATTCCGGATCAGGACCAGGTCTATACCAAATAAGGACAGCCTGATGTAAAATATAATCAAGGATATGGTAAGGCATGTAGTATATCAGGACCAGAAATAGTTTTCGTAACACAAAAAAAAATATCAATCAAAATTCAAAAAAGTATCATATCATGATTGTCATATTTATGCCACGGTGTAAATTGTATGTGCATCAGAGGAGATTAATCTGAAATCTTTAATTAATCATATGTATTTAATAATAATAATAATGTTTAATTAATAATATAAAAATAATTTATATTTAAAGTAAAAACAAAAATAAATAATTGGTACATTTGAAAACATAGATAGAAATAAATATAATAATATTGTAACAACCATTCTAAGATTTAATGTTTTGGGTCATAGTAAATTGATGGCGTTAGTAAAATGACGTCATTATCTGAATCGCGGTGTTAAGATTCTCCGAAGCGTAATGACATCGCCTAATATTAAATTAGTTGTTATCGAATCAGATCAAAACAGAGCGATCAGGTCATGAATGAGAAATTCAGGCGACAGTTGAAGTCGTTAGCATCTGGTGGTTGCGCCCTAATTGGAACGGCTCACTGGGACTTTCTATGATAAGAATATTGCACTGCATTCGCTGCCTACGTCATATATTAATTTATATTTTTATCTATTAAACATGTTCTTTAAGATATTCATGTTTTTTAAAAGGACCGGAGTGGGCATACTCATTACTCGTTTTGGATCAGGCAAGATAAAGATATAACGCAGAGTCGCAGATGATGGATTTGGTTCCGATCAGTAAAATTTCATCCGGACCCGATCAGGATTGCCTGATCTGGACCCGATAAGGTTTTCCTGATCGGGTCCAGATATATCTTCTGCGTTACATACCTTATCTGGTCCAGATCCGGCATGCCCGGTCCGGTCCTGCTAAGGAAGACGAAAAAATTTCTAGTCGGGTACATGACACTTTCCCTATATATAATATCAAAGCTTGGTCATACAGATAATAAAATTTAAAAAAACAAATTGTTTTGTCTTTACATATAATAATCTTGCTTCCATAAAAATATACACGTTAAATATTCTGCAAGGTCTTGTACTGTTTGTTCGAGGCCAACAAAAATAGTCTCCCCTTTACGGTGTACCTTGTTTTCATGAGGAAGCGCAGGTTTATGGTTCTACAATGTTCAACTTCGAGCTGTTACCATTTTTATTATCGTGGCATTTATACAATGTTAATATTTTACACAAAGATAGGTTGCCTTGCTTTTTTTACATTTCTAAAATTTGCAAGTATGTTTATATTTGCCACCGAAGACAAAGATCGGGTACCGGTGGCCCGCTCGCACGGCGAAGAGAGGTGCTTGCAGGGTGGGTCTATGGGGTTGCATGCCGCCTCTTCCGTCGCCCCATACCGATTTGGTGGGACGCGATCACGTCCATAGCCCACAGAAAAAAAAAGTATGTTTATATTTTCACATATTCCTTTGGAGGGAAAGACGTGACGTACATCATTAACTCTCATTGTAAAAGTTTTGACAATGGTTATATCCAGCCACCGTCTCAGTTGAACCTTCTGTAGGAATGTAATTATTGGCCAGACAGTGTTATATATAGTTGGCCCAGGTCTATGGCGGTGGTCGGTGTCTTAGTCGTCTTTTAAAACACCCACGAGGAATGTAAAGTTAGCTTAGTAGTCACTACACAGCATATCATTTAAATTAGAATATTGATTTCCAGTGTTTACGCGAGTACAACAAATTTGAAATAATACCTTTTTTACTGATTCTATCGCGTTTGTATTTGATTTTTAATTTCCCGACGTTTCGAACACTTTACAGCGTTCATGGTCACGGGAGATCTAAGATGTGTCACGTTGAATAAGTCATCGTTATTACAGAGATATGTGTAGGTATATATATCCACTACAGTATCAGTTATTAAATTTTGACCCACATTTTTAATAGAAATTAATTGCCAGTAAAAAAGAAAATGATTCTATATATAAAATTTTATATTGTTTATGTACAGTTATTATTAAACATTTAATTTATGTATAGTGGCATTAAATTGACACAATATAAAATAGAATTATTCAAAAAAATCTCACAAAATTATTTATTACAACTATTATTAATTGCAAATTTAAAAACTCATTTTTATATGTACTCTTCTTTCATAGTACATATTGTAAAAGTTATTGGCAATAGTTTTATGACCGGTCGCCTGCCAAACGTCAACACTTCTTGGAAATGTAATTGTTGACCGTACGGCATCAGATGGAGTTGGCCCAGGTCGTTATAAGGCTCTTAGTCGTCTTTTACGACATCTACGAGCAAAGTAAGGGTTGGTAGTATTGGTAGCCGCTACCACACAGCTATATATATATATATATATATATATATATATATATATATATATATATATATATATATATCCGTGTGGTGACGGAGTAAGTATACAATTCACCACCCCCTATCATACCCGTGGGTGATCGTATGAGACGACTAAGGAATATAAAACGCATATAGCATCTATGCATGAGATGGAAAACTCGAAACAAAACCCTATACCAACACGCCTGACCAGCGCGGTATAGTAAGTCATTTCCCTTCCATTACGTAGGAGGCTCGAGCTCAATAGTGAGACATATATGAGCTGAAATGATGGTGATATAAATACAATTCAGACAGTAAAGTGTAGTATGAGTTTCCGTCTCTTTCACTCAACTAACGAAACACAATAGTAAATTGCTTACTACTCAGACGTTGATTTTCTGCGAAATTGTGATACTACCTTGGACGAGTTGACCCATTTATAGCTGCAGGCAGATAACGGCCCTCCATAAATAGCGTAGCGCTTAAGATGCAGACCTACTGTGCCAAGTGTCACGGGTTCAATACTCAACCAGGAACATACTTTGTTGTTCTGACTAGGGAATGTAATTTGTGCATATAATATGTTTTAAAATTTCTCCGCAATACAAGAATTATTTTCTAAATGCATATTATCTTTAAAAAAAAATCTTTTGGCGGGAATCTGAAAATGTCATATGGTGGTCTTGTGTTATATTCAATATCTTAGTGTTTTAACATGTTATATTAAATAATTTTAATGGCATTTTATGTAATGTGATACGACGGAACTGCTTGGGTGTAGTGAATATCAAATAAAAATGCTTTACGACGTTTTCCACCAAAATTTCAAGAAGATACTATTAACAGTGTGGTAGCACTATTGATGGTGACGTTTTGACTTACTGACAGACAATGACTAACCTGAAGAGTCTAAAGACGTGAAGAAAATTATAACTTGACACGGACAACAATGGCTCGTATAAGTAGCTGATTGCCGATACATAAAAGAAGAAGAAGTGGGTGCAATAGCTATTAATCTATCTTCTATATTTTTAAAAACTGCAATAACTAAAAGAACTATAAATATATCACCTATTTCCTTTTCTACATCTTCTTTTTCTGTTTCTCTTGAGGTTGTTATTACCAAAACAGTATAATTCAAACAGTTTTAACCTAGATATTTAAGTTTTATGACCCATTTCAACTGACACGAAGCTTTGAATGGCTGTAAAATGGAACGTAACATCAAAAGATTGATAAATGAATGAAAGAATGACGTCGTTTGGGATTGAATGAGTAAAGTTTAAAAAAAAATTGAGTCTTTGCAATGTCAATAAATATGACAATGGTTGTTTTATTGATTTTGAATATGTCATAATCATCAGATCCTGCTCTTATCACAATTACTTGGGGTTGGCACAATATGTACTATTCTTCTATCGTACATATTGTAAAAAAAATCTAATTCTTTTCAATATGATTGGTCTATAACTAATGCCTTAAGACAATATAATGTTTGCGCAAGTATTATGTGAAATAAAATATTTTTTTTAAAGATTTTATTTTTTTCTTATTATTTTTTTCTCTCTCGACTTATAATATTTCAGTATTGCTCTCTGTCCTGGTGTCTGTTGCTTTGAGTGACCATAAACGGTGAAAATCTTCGAAACTTCAGAAAAAACATATATCAACACGAGAATATTCTAAGAAAATATTTAAAAATAATAAAAATATCTGATAATGACCATATCTTTTCGAGTACCTAGATTTTTTAATTACGACTGGCTTACCTAGAATATTTCGGATACAGTATATTGTCGAGCCATCAAGAATCTCTCTTGAATTTAGATTTTGTTAAGCACGTTTAGCAAGTGGTTTGCCCTTGTATTCTAAGTCTTACTTGAGATTTTTACTCCCTACTTTTTATTCTTTCAATAAGTTTTTACAACGTCCACTAGAAGGTTCATAATACTAACACACTGTATTCTCACTCGGTTCCCATCTTGAATAGTTTTTTAAGACAAAATTGTAATAAATATATAGGCAAAAATATTTTTTATCATTTCATCGCGTTTATTTATTCATGACGATGTCTTAACTATGACTTAATGAATATGAGCCATCTTAATCCTATCGTGACCACGAACGCGGTAAACTTTTCTAAATTAAATACAAACATGATAGAATCCGTAAAAATAGTTATATTCCGTAATATATATCCGTAATATATAATCCGTAATATTTATTTTAAATGTGTAGTACTGACGAGAACCTTAGAAATCATTAAAAATATAAAGGTACAGCTATAAATATGTTGACTCGTCTGGGGTAGTACCATACTGTCGCAGAAAATCGACTTCTGAGGAGGAGGAATTTGCTAGTGAACTCCAGCCTTCTGTAGACAGAGCCTGGTTATACCACTCATATTGCGAAGTTCTATAAGCGACAGTTACCACTTACTAGTGAGCTACAAGTTCTTTTATAATTAAAAGTAATAAAAAATACCACCAAATACGCAACGTTCCCTTCGATCACATGATAAAGTTCGGTAACTGCCAACAATGTTGAAAACAAATAAACTGTTGAAACGGCTAGAGCAAAACAAGTCGTAAATATCAGTAGTCAGAGACAACGTACTGAAGTTTTGCGTCATATTTTGCTTTTCGTGTTGAAACATGCTGATTCCTCACCCCATTTTGTCTATGCTTTGAATTTATTTTTTCATAAGTTTCGCGCGGCTGTTGCTGATACTTTATTAATAATTTTTTAATACTTTTCCCTTTCTCTTTTTTGTTTCTTCTTTTTTTTTAAATTAGTATGGAGCAATGATAATCTGATACACATTGTCTTATGTATTAAAACATTGTTTTGTACTATTTCTTTTTCCATCTTCAGTTCATAAATGTTCCACTATTGGGCATGGTCCAATTCAAAATTGAAGCCAAGTTGATCAATTTGATGACGATTTAAAGAAAATTTATTCCTTCCTGGATTGTCTAATTTATGTGGACCAGTAGGTAATTTTCCCCAGCACTATGAAGAGGGTCCGCGCCTAATGATACTCCCATGACGTGAATGGCCTCGAGAGATAATTGTAAACAAATATTCATCAAAACTTTAAGTCTATGCATTAATTAAAAAAAAAAACAGACACGTTTCCTCATTAGATACCCTAATTAAAAAAGAAAAAGGCGCCACAATTTCCTAAACTCATATTCATAGAAATGAAAATGTCAAACTCGAGCGCGCGCAAAATTTGATTATGGAACGTCAGCTGCGCTTTGACGTCATAGGCTTGTGCAATGACATAGCGACAGATTGCAATATACATACTATAATTAAAGATGGCGTTTAGATAACTAGCATGATTTATATACCTGTGTAATAAAAATAGCTTTCAATGTATTTGTAATGAAATATTCAACTTTGTGTTAGTTTTTTTATAGTAATTAATGGAAGCGAAAGATGTTCAAACATATTTGCAACTATGTAACTTTAGTAGTATTTAATGAGGTAAAACTATTTTTCTTAAAACATTTTATGACTAGGTTACAAAAACTTTTATGCCAAGTTTTAATTTATTAATTATCTCTTTTAGTAATTAACGGTCAGTTTTCCATGTGCTGAGGCTACGTCCGCACAGACAGGTGGCTTGCTTATCGCCGCATTAGTGGCTTATAATCTGGCTACTTGCTAGGATACAGAGTGGCCGCACTGTGCCTTGGTCATTTGCTTGTCGGCAAGTTGACGAGATGTCTGAAAATATAATACGTCATAATAACATACATTAACATCTTTAGTAAAAATATTATTATCTCATCAAAAATAAATAAATAACTTTTTTAGTAGGTAGGTACCTTTTTTTTTTCTTTTTTTTTTGGCGGTGGGCTACGGTACGTCAAACCCCGCTATTCCGTCCCGGGCAACAGGAAAGCGGCGCAAGACCCCGTAGACCCGCCCTACAATATACCTCTCGACGCCGTGCTAGTAGGTAGGTACCTACCAACCATGTTTTTCTACTTCAACTGCTACCTCTTCCCATAGTTTCTTTAGGACAACCGCATTTTTATGGAGTTCATTTGCCGGATTCCATAGAGGTTCTCTTTTAAAAACTGATGTAATTAATATTTCATCCATTTGTTTCTTCTAAAATGCCTCGCGCCTCGTGACAAAAAAACCAACACGTTTGTTTACCTCAATACACGCTAAGCGACTAGTTAGGCGTCAAGCGCGCAATGCGGCCGTTCGTAAACATGCTAGAACGTTCGTTATACTAAGCTACTCGCTAGGTGACCCGCTAGGCTCTAGGCGCTAAGCAAGCCTCTGAAAATTTTGTTGAAATACGAAAACATATGTAAAACATTATGTTCATTTCATTTTTTTTTTTTTTTTTTTTGTGTGTCTTAGTTGTTAGCCTCAGATGGCTATGACAACTTTACCCGGACTGTGGGTGAGCGCTGAGGACTCTCAACCCGTAGTTACTTCATCATAATTCTCCTACTCTTATCCCAATTACTTGGGGTCGATACAGTATTTACCCTTCTATCATAGTACATATTGTAAAAGTTATTGGCAATAGTTTTATGACCGGCCGCCTGCCTGACGTCAAATCTTCTTGAGAATGTAAATGTTGACCAAACGGCATCAGATGGAGTTGGCCTTAGTCATTATAAGGCTCTTAGTCGTCTTTTACGACATTCACGACCAAAGTAAGGGTTGGTAGTCAAGTCCTGTGTCCCCTCTATATGGTGATGGATTAGGAATACAATGTGTCATCATCGTCATACTTCTTGTTAGATGTCGTAAAAACTGAAGGTTCACCATAAGAAGCAGAACTCATCTGGCTAATGTATAACATCAACTGATTTCCAAAGAAAAGTCCTGAACATTTGATAATTATATCATTATCTCTTATTCGACGAGCTTATCCCAACATTGGACATCGTTGGGCTAATGAATGGACAAAGTCTATTGCTCTTCGACGGGCATAGTCTCCAACGACTTCCAATAAGTCTATTAAAGCTTTTTGTCGGACTTTCGGCGGGTAAGTGAAAGCATCATGGTTTTGTATTGCATTTAATATCTTAGTATTTAATATTAAATCATTTTGATGGCATTTTATATAATGTGATGCAGAGGAACTGCTAAGGTGTAATGAATTTTAATATTAAAGTGCTTTTTACAAATGTTTTCGTTCTACACCTAAATTAACAGAAGTTACCATTCACAGCATGACCATAAATTAACCACTGTTGTAGGCTACAATTTGAATTACTGTCGGACAATGACTAATATGAAGAAATTAAAGATCTGAAGAGTCTGATAATTTGTAAAGAAAATTGTAACTTGAAACTGGCGGCAATAGACTTGTATACTAATTGCCATTACAAAAAAAAAAAAGCAGAAAGCTTTTTCCTTGGCTTAATTAAAGAAAAAGAGAAGCAGGAGCCATACTTCGAAGACCTCAACCTTGTCTATAGTCTCATGTATTATGCTAGTAGACTGAAGAAACTGATTTTTTTATTAAAACTCTTTAACATGCAATGTTTGTGTTTAATTTAAAATGTTTCAAAACAGTGATTATCTTGTTATAAATCATTGAGTAATTTATTTTATTACAACTTTAAAACGTAATTATTTCTATTATAAATATATAAACTCATTTAAAAATGGCAACTATATTGTTTTTCAACGATAGAATGTCAGTTTTATTGCAACTTGTTTATTATACATTCATTTTAAAATTCATTCAACGAAATTTATCGCTAGAATACTGAAATTTTGTTTGTGAATTTCAATTGT
Organism: Lymantria monacha; assembly: GCA_905163515.2. Classification (NCBI taxonomy): domain Eukaryota; kingdom Metazoa; phylum Arthropoda; class Insecta; order Lepidoptera; family Erebidae; genus Lymantria; species Lymantria monacha. The sequence continues at coordinate 18,154,135 of LR991107.1, read as the reverse complement.
CATAATAAATTTACAAAAGGAATAGAATTTTTTATGTCATTTAGCGTGGCCATAGTGAAAATGCATCTGATTGTATCTATAATAACCTGTATGGCGGCTAGATTAGAACACAATTGTTACCAACTTTTACAGCTCTGTGACAGACGTGAAAAAAATAGTTAACGTTGTAGGCTTATAAATGGGACAGGTATTGACGGGGCACGGGTGTTTCGGGTTGTACCTGCACAGGGTCGTGTATAGGGAGTGGACTCCGGCCTGCCACCACTGCAGGAGTGACGAGGACACGGCGCAACACACGCTGGAGGTGTGTCCGGGATGGGAGCGGCAGCGCCGTGACCTCGTCGCTGTCATCGGTGCCGACCTGACGCTGCCGGCCGTCGCGAGAGCGATGGTCGACAGCATCAGGAACTGGGACGCGGTCGCCGCCTTCTGCGAGGCTGTCATCTCGCAGAAGGAAGCGGCGGAACGGGCAAGGGAGGATTCCCGCGCCCCGGGCCGCCGCCAGCGGCCGGGGCGGCGCAGGCGCGAATACCTGCGCCTGATGCCGCCCTAACCGAGGCTTCGGGTGATCGGACCGGGGAATTGTCCGGTCACCCGACGTGAGGCCACCGCGTGAGGGCGACGCCCCGACGGCGAAATCTGTCGGGGCGTCGACGAGAGGAACCCGCGAGGGTGAACCGCCGGGCGGGCCACCGAAGTTAAAAATCGGGTCCCGGTGACCCGCTCGCACGGCGAAGAGAGAGGAGTTTTTACGGTGGGTCTATGGGGTCACGCGCCGCCTTTTCCGTCACCCCGGACCGATTTGGCGGGGCGAGACTAATCCATAGTCCACCAAAAAAAAAAAAAAAAAAAAAGGCTTATAAATGGGAAGCATTCTAGATGTAACTGCCACATCTAATCATCATCATCATCTCAGCCCATATATGTCCCACTGTTGGGCTCGGGCCTCCTCCATAATAGAAGGGTAATTGACCTACTATATTACGCTGGTCAGACGTGTTGGTATAAGGTTTCATTTCGAGTTTGCCTTCTCTCGCATAGATATTATATTCGTTTTATATCCCTTAGTCGTCTCGTACGATCACCCACGAGTAAGATAGGGGGTGGTGAATTGTATTCTTACTTCGTCACCACACGGAAAGTAACTGCCACAGCCCATCCGAATGCCAATTATGGCGATTGAGACAGTATCTCCTCATTTAAAAGAAATCAACAGTAGATAGCAATAGCCAGAATGGTTAACCTATAACCAGTTCCTCATCGCTAACTAATGCCTACAGGCATTTCTTATAAAATGCTACATCACTTGGTACTATGACGCCTGCCTATATAGAATCCTTGCGACTTTGATTGTCACCGCTTATCAAGGGTTTTACTGAGTTTATCGAGTGATATGACCTATTAATCGCCACTTCAGTATGCTAAACTTTAGAGATGTCGTTTACGTTCGCTTTTCGCCGGATTTTATCAATATTTTTATTAGTTTATTTTACCACGAGATACTTCGCCATTTTTAGATTTTCTAGTGCTACTAAAACTTAGGGATTCTGAACTTTTTGCCGTCTTATATCATGAAGCTAGGCGTAAATTAATCACTGCTAGGGAAGGGTTTATGTTTATCATCCTACTTATATTGTGCTGCCAATATTTTAGTCGTCATCATCTTACTCTCCTCCCAATTATTTGGAGTCGACGCAATATGTACTTTTCTACCCTGCATAAGTTATCTGTAATAATTTTATAACTGGCCGTCTACCTGATATCAACGCTCCTTGGGAATGTACTTTTTGACCAGACGGCATCACGTGAAGTTCTTCAAGATCAATATAACGCTCTTAGTAATGTTTCACGACATCTACGAGCAAAGTAAGGGTTGGTTTTCGTAGTCACTACACAGTAACTTTCCGTGTAGTGACGGAGTAAAAATACAATTCACCACCCTCTATCTTACCCGAAGGTAATTGTGACACACGGCTAAGGGATATAAAATGCATATAACATCAATGTAAGAGAAGGAAAACTCGAAATAAAATCCTATATCAACACGTCTGAGCAGCGTGGTATAGTAGGTCAATTTCCCTGCCATTATGGAGTAGGCTGGAGCCCAACAGTGGGACATATATGAGCTGAGATGATGACACAGCAACGCTTCCAAAATTTTAGTATTTTGAACATTATACCGTATCTAATACAAAGCCGCCATAAGCCTCATGAGCACGTAAATCCGTCAAATCCTTCACAAGTCACCACCCATTATATTCCCATAGGAGTCGCAATGTCTTACATAATTAATGAATATTTATACTTATATATGTAAAACTAAAAGCTGTAGACATCAAGGGCAGGCGATGTTGTAACAATAGATTAACATTATCTTTCTCTATCCAATTATCTCGTGGATACTCATTAATCAAAGCCCCCGTGGGGGCCTGCCTTCGACCCTTATCAACCTTTGTACCGAGTTGTTCAATTGACTTAATTTTACATCGACTTAAAGCCGAAGTTTGATTTATATATGAGTTTTGTAAAAGTTTTTTAACGTTTTTAATTTTCTTTAATAAAAAAAGAAATGAGTGAGAAGTTCTACTTCTTTAGTATCATTATAAAATAGTTTTTGATTGCATGCATATTATCATCATCATCACAGCCCTTAAATGTCCCACTGTTGGGCTCGGGCCTCCTCTGCAGTTGGAAGGAAATTAACATACTATACTGCGCTGATCAGACGTGTTGGTATAGGGTTTTGTTTCGAGTTTTCCTTCTCTCGCATAGATGTTATATGCGTTTTATATCCCTTAGTCGTCTCGTACGATCACCCACAGGTAAGGGTGGTGAATAGTATTCTACTTCGTCACCACACGGAGAATGCATATAATTAATTACAATAAAATAATAAATGGACTGTAAAAGGATAGGATATTTTTTTTCATATTTACGAATAGTAAATAATATTAATCAAAATATTCAATTGAAATCACAACTGTATATAATTTATTAGCACATATATAATTCGCACTTGTATGAAACTAGAACGTGTGTTGAGTCTAGAAACTAGAAAGAGGTTCTATTTCTATTTTCTTGGTATCTTTTTTTCGAGATTTAATGGGCGGTTTTGTGGCCAACTTCAAACTATTGCACACCTCTTCTTGCTCTATTCTCGACATATGAAAATCAAGCACTTTTCAAACATAAAAATGATTGTAATTTTCTCACATTGCACTTATAGGATAATATTATAAATCTACACATATAATAAAAATGTAACGGGTCGCTGTCTGTACATGGAAGATATATGAAAAAAAATATTACTGGGACCTTTATCAACACTAATAGAACCCAAAACAATATATTTTTAAATTTTTGTCTGTTTATCTGTTTGTCTGTGTGTTTGTGCACGCTAATCTCAGAAACGGCTTATCCGATTTAGACGCGGTTTCCACTAATATATTGTGGTAAGCTTCACTTAACATTTAGGCTTTATTTTATGTCAATTGGTTTATAAAAAAAAAAATATGTCAATTTAAAAAATGTTCGGAGAAAAAAATCTTTATCGATTTTTTTCAAATTACGTACAAATATTCTTCAGTAAAAATAAATAAATACGTATTTCAGCATTTGTTGATTTTCACCCTCTGGGGGTGTAAATTAGGCCTGCAAAGCGGGTTGGGCGACTTATTAAATCATTAGCGCCAAGCCAATATTATTGAACCTGGCAACTTGAAATATTGACAGTGATTTCTTTATATGACGTAGAGATTCACTAAGAAAGGATTTTACGAAATTATACCCCTAAGGGGGTGAAGCAGAGTGGCAAAGTTTGTGTGAAGAGAAAAAATCTTTATTGATTCTTTTCAAATTACGAGTCGAATCAAATATTCTAGGATAATATCCGTCATTTGTCAATTTTCACCCTCTGGTTGTGTAAATTAGGCATGTGAAGCGGGTTGAACGACTCATTACCGCCAAGTCGAAACTATTAAAGCTAGAAACATTAAATTTTGAAGTACGTTTTTATTTATGACATAGAGATTCAATATGAAAGGATTTTATGAATTCCATCCCTAAGGGGATGTAACAAAGCGGTAAAGTGTGTATGGGGAGAAAATTTCTTTATCGACTCTTTTCAAATTACGTACAAATATTTTTCGGTAAAAATAAATAAACACGTGTTTCTCTCTCCCTCTCCATCAACCCCGCACCAGTGCCGTTATGGCAACCAGTTCCGTCGTGAGAGCTCACACGATACACCTAGTAGACGGCAATAGGTTCTTGCCTAATAGTTTAAGATACAGGTTAAGTTTAGCTTCAAAAATGTTCACTATAACTGAAATAATAAATCATATCTAACGAGGTCACAACTCTGCTGGTGAAACAAAACAGTCAAATAAAGGGTGGCGATAATTATATTTTTATCCCATGGTCATACCGTAAATAGTATATTAATGGCAATATAATTTGTAGAATCAGAAAGGATTTTCAGAAAGGATTTGAACCACCTTTTTCTTTAGTGACCGGCTATGGTATATAGACACACGCGCGGCGTACACGTACATCTACGTTGTGCAGGCGGGCCACCGCAACCGGGTATCATCTCGAGTCGAAGCCCTCATGCAGTGAACCTCAATACAGGTACACACGCTTGCGCCGCCCAAAGCACCGACGGTAGAGCGTGTCAACGTAGAGTATTTTCTCTCGGACCCACCCTATTGCCTAATTCCTTTAGACAACTAACTTGCAGAATCAACACCTCAACGCATCCCAGTTTCTGACGCTGTTGATTATCATCCTAGCGACAAACTTTCAACACCTTGCATTGCTTTTTCTATTTAACTCTGTCAGAGATGACTTCTGCGTGGACGAAGTCGCGGGCAAAACCTAGTAATACGTATGTCAAGAAAAAACATTCGTTTAAACGTATTTGATATTTTTAAAAAGCAATTATTTTGTTTAAAGTAAGAAAATAGTTGATTAAAAAAAATATTCGAGGACGTCGGACAAAATATTTTGTATCTAGCAGGATAATTAATGTATCAAAATATTTATGTTTTTAAAAGCTTCATATTCGCAACACGCGGTTTCCTTTCGAAAATGGCTTGGTAATTCTTTGTCGTTTAATTGCAATTAATAAAAAACTAAACTGCTTAGTCTTTAGTGTATGTACCTATACTTTATGAAAATTGGGTTCGTTTACATTTTTCGTTCGTCCATTCGAACAGGCAAAGGAAATAAATCCCATTCAGCCTATACAGCTATGTTTAGCTTTACGTCGAGAATGGAACGAAATTTCAAAAGTATTTCTTTTCTTTCATTACAAGCTTATATTTAGTTTCACCTGTCCTGTTGTCTGTAATCAAATTTTGCAAGTTAAATTTGATCCACTTACCGGTTTCCGATTGAGCTGAAATTTAGCATGCATATACAGATCGGATTACAATGCAATATTATTGTGACATAGAGCTTATCTGATGATAGACCTGGAAGCTGGCCAAAGAAACGCCGTAATTAAACGTTGCGTCGTTTAATCGAGTTTGGTCGTTTGATTCGTCTTGACGAATACTTTGATACTATATGATAACCAGGGTCTGATGTTGGACCTGGAAGCCATAGGAAAAAGAAGCTGCTAAATGTTCTTAATCATACCATCAAAATGTAACACTCTTTTATTTATAAAATTGGGACTGTAATAGAAACGGGAAGATTTAATAATTATGGTGTAAAGTTTTAGTGTTAAAAATATATAATTATGTACAATATGGAATTACTTTGTAGTAGACGAAGAAGTTTAATTATCGTTAAAGGTTACAATGAACTTATAAAGTGTTATATGTCTTATTAGAGTTAATTTATTTTTAACTTTTTATTTTAATTTATTAGCAAATAATAAAAGCTTGTTTTTAACAAAGGCTTTTTCTTTAATTTTATTTTTACTTCTGGCATTGACTAATAGTAAATGATAAATAATATGTTACAGTGATGCGCGCGCATTTTATTTGCAGCCAACTTCAACCTGTTACTTTTGTGTTACAGTGATGCGCGCGCATCTTGTTTGCAGCCAACTTCAACCTGTTACTTTTGTGTTACAGTGATGCGCGCGCATCTTAAAATTTCACTCTCATTATTTTTTCATAACGCGCCTAAAGAAGTATAACTTCAAAAAAAGCATTATAATATAATACTTTTTTTGTGGTGATAAAGACTACGATTTCTCACCTAATCATGTACCGTGATTTTTCTTTAACACTTTGTTCTAAATAAATCCCCGACTGGAGTGGTATTTACAAATATGCATTTCTTCATTCTTCTTTCTTTTTTATCTTATTCTACTAGAAAAGCCTGTTGTAGTTTATCGTACCGACACACGATACGCGGCATTTACGGACCAGGTTCGAGTCCTTTTTTTAGGAATAGGCTATGGTATGATTACACTTCATTTGATCCATCTGGGGCGACGAAAAGGGTGTCGCGATTTATCACACTCCACAACCTGTCACACATGTACCACTGATACCCGGCCATATACCTCTGCCCTTGGCTCGTCCGGCAAGTTACCTTTTCAGGTACCATCTCGGGTTGACGCCCCGGCAACTTTCTTTGTCAAGGCGTCGCCCTCATGCGATTTGTCTCTCTTTGGGTGGCAGAGTAATTCCTGGTCTGTCCACCCATACAGGTTCAATTCCTACCAAATATAATTCATATTCTGAGTTAAGCTATAATTTGAGTCCGTTACTTTTAAAAATTAACTTGTTATATCTTAGTTAAGTTGTTAAGAAGTTTAACTAAATGACGTCACTGTATTGACTACAATATTTATTTTTTCCATCGAAATAAATAATAATTGATAACAATATTGATTTTGCGTGTAGTTGGGGAGTAAGAATACAATTCACCACCCCTTATTTTACTTATGGTTGATCGTAAGAGACGACTATATAGATATAAATCGCATATAACATCTATGCATGACAAAACACACTGGAAACAAACCAACACGTCTGACCAGCGTGGTATAATAGTAGGTCAATTTCTCTTGCGTTATGGAGGAGGCTCCACTTAACAGTGGGACATACATGAGCTGAGATGATGTTGATGATGATCAACAATATTGATATAGGTTTATAATGCTTAATGGTTTTTAATGTTAACACAAATATTATATACAATGAAAAAATTTTTATAGATTTTATCGCTTTCGTCTTTCATTGGCCGTAACCACGAACGGTGAAGTTTACGAAACACCATGAAAGTAAAATCAAATAGAAAACCTTAGAATAATAACATATAGAAACCCATTCCACGCACAAAATTTGTCCCACTAAATTGGTGACAAAAATGTCACTCTACGCCGGCCCGTTCCGTAGTGTGCAAGGTTATGTACCATTTTATAGTAGTGTGCGTGTATACTCGTGTAATCGCTTACACACTAACGGAATTTTTGGCTTCACTTTCTTAAACACTTAAAGTACCGAATTAACTTTCTATGTGTTTTCATTCTAAGAGAAAAACTTTAAAAGCCGTAATATGTGTAATATTTATGCCTCCAGAGTTTTCTTGTCGGATCTTTCTCAGTGTGGCCGCGTTCCAGTCCGGTGGCAGCTGAATAGTTTTGTTAGTTTTTCTAAATTTGTAAATTGCCACAATAATAATTATCATAAATTAAATGCTTTAATAATAAGAAATCATAAACAATATAAAATTTATATATGTATAGAATCATTTTCTTTTTGTACGTACAATGAATTTGTATTAAAAATGTGGGTCAACATTTAATATCTTATAGGGTAGATATAACATTTCTGTAATAATAATGACATATTGGACGTAAGACACCTTAGTTCTCCCGTGACCATGATCACTGTAAAGTGTTCGAAACGTCGGGAAATTAAAAATCAAATACAAACGCGATAGAATCCGTAAAAGTAGTTTTATTTCAAATATCTGTAATATTCAACAAAAATAATAAATAGTTTTATTGCATATTTATATTGCTGTTATGTGCTTTTGATGAACGAAAATAAGGTATTTGACTTCTTAATGCGTTTAATAAAATAAGAAAAAAACAGACACAAGATAATTTTGCGTGTAAAAGTGTATAATGTTAAAAAATAATGTATAGAATGCGAATTTTGACATTTCAAAATGAAATAAACCGGAAAAAAAAACAGGCGCGCGAATACCGCCGAAGTATGACGTGTATTCGTGCTTTTTTTTAAATATTGCGCCATCTAGCTATGGCTTTCGGTATATACGGCAACAATTTTCCTTCTTTATTTTCATAAATAGCTAAATTAAAAATTAATCATCAGCATCTTGCTCTTATTACAATTACTCTTCTTGCATCGTACATATTAAGAAAGAAAGAAAGAAAATGATTTATTTGGGTTCTTTACATAATTTATTGCCAATAATTTTATGACCGGCCGCCTGGCTGCCCAAGGAAGGTAGACGTACAACCCTCCTTGGGAATGTAATTGTTGACCAGATGTAGTAAGCTTAGGTCAAAGCTCTTAATTATCTTGTACTACACTTATAAGCAATGTAAGGGTCGGTAGTATAGGTTGGTAGGTCGTAACCGCGACCACACAGCAGCAATCTGAATATTTACTAAAAACTCAGCGGGTTTTTTTTATTATTTATGGTGGCAAAAAGAGAAAGCAGCATACTTGACGGTAAGTGTTGCTACAGCTCATGGTCCTTTGCAGTACCAGAGGTACCTACTGCTACTCACCGAACGTAGCGCAACAACGCAGTCTCATTGCTCAAACGTCAATTTTCCGAAAGAGTGTGGTACTACTCCAGATGTACTGGTTCGTAGCTGTTGACAGACGAAATGGTTTCTCTATTACTCTTTTTTACTGACCTATACTATATAAGGCTGGCAAACTAAGCCCTTTGGTTTGTTAGTAGAATTCGATATATCTCAGCGCCACCTAGTGGCAACTTACATCAATAGTGATAATATAGAAACTTTCTCCGTGAAAAAATACATACACATACCAATTTTTATAATGATCGGTCAAATAGTTTCTGAGTTTAGCGATGTTATATATACAAACATCCTCTTTTATAGATATAAATTGTACAAATAATAGGTATATGAGGATTGGAGGTACTGGTGTTAATACTTATATATATGTATATACTTATACTTATTCAGCTCTAGTGCCTCAGATCCCTTCAAAAGCTCATCGCACCACGGTATAATATGATGCAAAAATGTGAGGTTAGATCCCACAGGCGGAATCCATTTCAGAGCTAACTACTAGAAGAGCCACCACTAAAATATATACATAGTTAATATTACACCCATTATAAAACCGATCGGCTATTATTCTGCAAGCCATTAGTACATAACGTATTTATGAATAAGCGACATTCATACTTAAACAAGATATGGGTTGGGTTTCTATTGTAACAGTTTGTTACCACAAAAGGCTACAGTTATGTAAATATAGAAACTTTGGCATGACCCCTTTTATTGTCCTATTGTAATTACACAGCAAATTTGTTACAGTTTCATATGGTAGACGTGTATTAGATACGACATTTCGTAATGGTTTCTCATGTATTAGACAGCTAAATTATATGTATAAAGCTGAAAAGTTTGTTTATTTGAGCGTGCGTAAGCTCAAAAATTAACAGTACGATTCCAAAAAAAATATTGTGTAGGCTAGATTAATTTCGAGACAGGTTACTGGTTAAAATAAATGGTGTCACGACAAATGGGAGCGAGGCAGTATCTATAAATGAGATTTTATGTATCAAGTGTTCTGCGTAGACACTGTTGTCGTGATAACTGTTGTGATCACAAAAAATGCGATGGATGTACTTGCGGATGTTGTTAATGTTGATATTAAACGGTGATGGGGCCGTTTCGTCGTTCCGGACGGAATGGGCTTGATGTGTCCAGATCAAAAGCTACCAAAAATGGGCTAGTTAATGAATTAATATACAATAAAGGACCCTGGCTTGCGTATTTGCAATATTTGTATCAGCTTTTGAGAAAAATGCACGATGACATCGCCATTAAGATACTGATCTGCCGTACCAAATGTCTCGGCATCCTTTTCTAGGACAATACTTTTTGCGGCGCATAAATTGTAGTTCTGAATGGCAAAAGGTGGCGATTCCAAGAGTGTGCTCTGGCCATATTAGCGTTAGGTACTGTTGAGTGGTTTCGTGGTGAAAACGGGTATAAATAGCGGTTACAGACGCATTTCCGGCATTCTGTTGTGATATCTAATCTGTGGTAGAAAGTCTGTGTGAGGTTTAGGTGTATATCTATGTCATTTGTTTGGTGTACTATTATATAAGTTTGAGTATCACTAGATTTCATTAATTATATGTTTCTAAAATTCCCTGCAACACAGAAATTATTTCCTTAGTGTAGAATTTTGTCAAAAAGAATTGCCAATAAAACTTTAAATATAGTTCTTCAAAGTTACATAGAAATCTACCAAACAACCGTAATCATTCATATAAATGAATCTCGATAGTTTTAAAACGCAACAGTATCGAGTTAAATCGATTACAATCGCGTGTAAAATCGAAACGGCCCTAGCTTGTGAATAAAATTAAACTCGGCCTCATAACGTTACAATCGTAAATTCAGGAGCGTTCGGAATAATAAACAATGTATATTATTTTACATTCGATTATAAAATGTTGCCACTTCACTACACAACTGTGACTTGCGCGTTGCGTTTTTTTATCTGTGGAAATTCGCACCGAATCGAAAAGTGTCATGTGGTGCTCATTTCACTTTCGCATTATTCTAAGTTTGTAGAAAAACGAAACTAACAATAGAAAAAAGGTATTTAATACATTGAAAGTTTTATTATAACGCATTATCTAGTTAAAAAACCAAAATGTTGACTATAGCTAACTTCAGGGTGTCGGTTTTTAATGACAATGTGCGCGCGCATCGTAAAAAATTACACTCATCATTTTCCCTAATGCGCCAAATGAAGTATAACTTCAAATACTAATACAAATACAAAAAAATACAAATATTATGTCACAAGCGGGATTCGAACCCGCGCCTATTGGGATTCCGGTCCAATCGTGCTGCCACTACACCACCGTGACTTATTGTAGGACATACAAATTTCGCTTCGCATCATATTTACGTCTTAAGGTGACGGTATGCCATCTACCCGACAATGTTCACACATTGTTAAAAGCTTAATACTTCAAACTTTGCAGTTAGAATTGTATTAAACGATGACACAACCTTGTTATTTAAATTACTGAAATTTAGCATTTAATATGCTTAATTATTTTTCGCTTCGTAATCGGGTTTTATAAATAATTAAGCATATTAAATGCTAAATTTCAGTAATTTAAATACAAATATTAGTAATACAAATACCATATCGTATTTTTTATATGATAAATATTTAATTACGTATTCTTAATCTGGATGATATTGTATTTTTTATTGCTTATAAGTGCAATATAGCTACGCCGCTGCCTACCGATACAAACCCCAAACACATCCAGTTGGACTGCCGGCTCTCTCACTCACCGAACGAAGCGCAATAGCACATTGCTTTTACTCAGACGTCGATCTTCTGCGGGAGTGTGGTACTGCCCCGGACGGACCAGCCCACGGCTGAAGAGAAAAAACTGTCAACAGCGTGATCCTACCACTAAAGAAAAATTGTCAAAATCAAAACCAGATTTAGAACCTAGTGTTTGCTACATTACATGTATATGTGATAAATATAATAAAAATAATACTTAATTTTTTTTTGGTTCTGTTCGTCCATTCGGACAGGCAAAGGGATCAAAGCCCATACAGCCAAGTCTTTTTTAATTATTTTTCATATATTGTTCATCATTTCTTCGTATTATGTAGCCTTAATAGTCATTGTCTGTCAGTAAGTCAAGTCGTTACCATTAATCGGGCGCTGATAACCTAATCAATGATTTTCTTTGGGAATTTTGGGCAAATATGAAAATACACGTAAACCACTATTATACCATATTCACTACACTTCAGCACTTTAACTGTACCATATTGCATAAAATACCAGCAAAATTATTCAATATAACACCACAAAACACTAAAGAAATGAATATATTACAAGAGCGTGACATGACATTTCCACATTCGCGGCAAAACCCAAATAATACTTAAATATGAAATAAAGTATTAAACTGTCAAACGACATTTCTTCTTCTTCTTCTTCTTATATATTGGCAATCAGCTATACGATACGAGCTATTGGTGCCAGTGTCAAGTTATAAATATTTTCACGTTTTTAGTCTTTCAAGCCAGTCGTTGTCAAAGTCAAATTGTCGCCATTAACAGTGCAATGGCCACACTGTTAATGGTATCTTGTGGGAATTTTGATGCAAAACGAAAACGTTGTAAAGCACTTTTATATGATATTTACCACATCCCAGTAGTTCAGTCGCTTCATATTACATAAAATGCCATCAAAATTATCTAATATAACACGTTAAAACACTAAGATATCAAATATAATACAAGAGCACCGCATGACATTTACAAATTCCGTTGTTAATCTCTTCAGGTTAGTCATTGTCCGTCAGTAAGTCAAATTGTCGCCATCAACAGAGCTATGGCCACGCTGTTAATGGTATCTTGTGGGAATTTTGGTGGAAAACGAAAACGTTGTAAAGCACTTTTATATGATATTTACCACATCCCAGTAGTTTCATCGCATCACATTACATAAAATGCCATCAATATTATTTAATATAACACGTTAAAACATTAAGATATCGAATATAATACAAGAGCATATATGACGTTTTAGATTCCCGCCAAAAGTCCCAAACGACATTTTTATTTTATCTGCATAAACATTGTTACTATTACAAAAATAAAATGAAAAAGGTTTGAATAGAAAATAAAATATCTTATTTCTATATTATTTACTTCCTATGAGCTCGCATGTTTTCGCCAAAACAGCAAAAATAAATTCCATATTTATTTCGCTTCTAAATGAATGCATCTTCGGAATTATCATCATCATCTCAGCTCATATATGTCTCACTGTTGGGCTCGAGTTTTCTCTATAATGGGAGGAAAATTGACCTACTATACCACGCTGGTCAGACGTGTTGGTATAAAGGTTTTATTTTGAGTTTTCCTTCTCTTGCATAGATGTTATATGCATATTTTATCCCTTAGTTGTCTCTTATGATCACCCACTGGTAAGATAGGGGGTGTTGAATTGTATTCTTACTCCGTCACCACACGGAGGGTAGTTCAGCCGAAAGCGTCATATGGTGGTCTTATATTATAGTTTTAAATTCATTATCATAGAGTTTTGACGTGTTATATTAAATACTTTCCATGGTATTTTAGGTGATGTGGGGGAATTGTTGGAATTTAGTGAATGTGATATAAAATTGCTTTACAAATGTTTTCGTTTCCCGCCAAAATTCCCAGAATATTTTTTTTATTTTATTAACCGGCTATGGATACGAGTCCTTTAAGCTCCCAGAAGATACTATAACAGTGTGACCATAGCATTGTTGATGGTGACGTTTTGTCTTACTTATTTTTTGATTTGACAATGACTAATATGAAACTAAATACCTACGTGAAGGAACATGATAAAAATTATAACTCGATATTGGCAACCTCATACAATAAGTTTATTGCTAATACAAAAATAAGAAGACGTAGTAATAAATCATTGTATCAGACTTAAAAGAATAATTTATATACACAAAAGAAAAATATCTTGTTTAGAGTTCGAACAAGCTATTAAAATCATAAAATTTGTGCAATCAAATTGAATACAAGACAAGTGAATGACTTTCCATCTCATCTTTATTGTTCTTTATAAAGTATACAGTAATTGTCCAGTGATGAGGAATTAGTAGGTATGGCATAAAAGGATATTTGTTATTATTGAGAGAGAGATTGACGAGAGGTTATATTAAGAGTATGCGTAATCGTAGAGCATGCATGAAGACTATTATGAGTGTGAATGAAGCGATGGAAGTATGCCAGGATCGTGGTTTGTGGCAATCCGTAGTCTCTGCCTACCCCTCTAAGAAACAGGCGTAAGGCTATGTATGTATGTATGTACCTATGTTATTATTGAAAAAACATATTGTTTTCTTCTACATGAACTGAGTTCTTCTTTTCTTGTATTACCAGTGTTGGTTACATTTTGTTTTCTCATCTTTAATCTCTCTATGATAGGCAAAGGTACTGTCAGTCAGAAAGTCAAGTCGTCGCCATTAACAGTGTTATGGCAACATTCGGATTAGCGGGGTTTGACGTACCGTAGCCCGCCGCCAAAAAAAAAATGGCAACATTGTTAATGGTATCTTTTGGGAGTTTTGATGGAAAACGAAAACGTTGACGAGTACTTTTATATCATATTCACTACATTCTAGCAGTTCTTTCGCATCACAGTACATAAAATCCAATCAAAATTATCCAATATATCACGTCGAAACACTAAGATATAAAATATATTACAAACAAAACATGACGTTTTCAAATGACCGCAAAATTTAAAAAAAAGCTGTTTTCTCTTACGTGAAATGAGTTACACGTATTTTTTTATATCGTGACCACCTTGTCCGTTATAAAACCTTGCCGCTTACTCTGTACGCTAGTAACTTTTTTTTTATAAACTATTCGTGCTAAAATAAATAAATAAAAGTCGGACAAACGGACAAACGTCAAGTTAATAGTATTGTCTTTGGCGTTAAAGTAAAATAATAAACAGTGATAAATTTTACAACTGCATATAAAACTTTGATGGCTGCGAATAAAGAAAATTGATGTTTATTTGTTAGCTTTGATGAAGAAAATACTGGTGAATGGTGTATTCCAAAGATTCTATCTTATCTATGCTTGAAATATTGAGTGATCGGTTTTATTGACTTTTTGGCGGGAATTAGGAAGGCGATGAATTTACTCCTCGATTAATTTATTTTTGCTAATTTTGCATGTTTCTTTTTTTAAGATGATCACAGAATTCTGCTAAAAGCTTAATTTAAATTATATGTTTAAGGAACTAGGAATCTAAACTTTAAGAAGTTTAAGACTTAAGACGAAGAAAAAATTTTTTACCGATTATATCGCGTTTGTAGGTATTTGTTTTTAATTATATGACGTTTCGAACACTTTACAACATTCATGGTAATGGGAGGACTAAAGTGTTTCACCTCCAACAAGTCATCGTTATTACAGAGATTTATATTTACCCGGCTACAGTATTAGTTATTAATTTTTTCCACACTATTTGATACAAATTAATGAATACTAAAAAAATGTTCATGGTCAGTTATTATTAAACATTAAATTTATGGTAATTATTATATTAATGACAATTAACTAGTTTAGAAAAACTAATCAATCTATTAAGCTATCACTGGATCGGAATGCGGCCACACCGACAAAGGTCCGACAGGAAAACTCAGAGGGTGAATACGGAAGTTAGACGAGTTAAGAGGTGATGGTTTGTTGTATTTTTGTTTATGATGGTTTATCTTTTAAAGCTACTACAATCACTAAATAAAATCGTTTAAATTACGGTTTACGGTGATAACGGTTTACAGCAACTGAAAAAGAACTGTAAAAATTGAGTTAATTATTATTTGAGTTAATGTCCGCATGTTTTGGAAATAAAGTCAGCCGCCAATTGATATTTTTTTTTTATAATTTCAATAAATGTTTATAAATATCTTTATGGCAGAGAGTTTTGGCGCGAATGTGGAAATGACATGTCACGCTCTTGTATTATATTAATTTCTTTAGTGTTTTGTGGTGTTATATTGAATAATTTTGCTGGTATTTTATGCAAATATGGTACAGTTAAAGTGCTGAAGTGTAGTGAATATGGTACAATAGTGGTTTACGTGTATTTTCATATTTGTCCAAAATTCCGAAAGAAAATCATTGATTAGGTTATCAGCGCCCGATTGATGGTAACGACTTGACTTACTGACAGACAATGACTATTTAGGCTACATATATGAAGAAATGATGAACAATGTATGAAAAATAATTAAATAGGACTTGGCTGTATGGGCTTTGATCCCTTTGCCTGTCCGAATGGACGAACTGAACCAAAAAAAAAATCTTTATGGCAGATCATTTCATTTTAAGTCATTATCCGTTAGCAAGTCAAGTCTTTAATTGGACGCTAACGTATCAATTAAAGGTTTAAATAGAGAATTTTAGCAACATAAAACTCCATGTATTTTTTATTGCTTATGGTGGCAAACGAGCAGACAGCACACTTGATGGCAAGTGTCTCTGCCGCCCATGGACCTTTGCAATACCAAGGGCATAACTAGGCCGCTGCCTACCAATACAAACCCCAAACCCACCCCAGTTAGGATTCCGACTCTCTCGTTTACCGAACGAAGCGCAACAGCACATTGCCATTACTCAGACGTCGATCTTCTGCGAGAGTGTGGTACTACCCCGGACGGACCGGCCCGCGGCTGTAGATAGGGAACCGTTGACAGCGTGGTCCTACCACTATTATAATGTAATGAATGAAACGCCCTTTGAATAAAATCACTTTATAAATTAACTGCTCAGATAGCGTAATGGTTAAGGTACCAACCTGTCAAGCCAGTGCCGTGTATGATTCCCACGCAGAACAGCACTTTGTGTAA
The DNA here is from genome assembly GCA_905163515.2 of Lymantria monacha. NCBI lineage: Eukaryota > Metazoa > Arthropoda > Insecta > Lepidoptera > Erebidae > Lymantria > Lymantria monacha. Next base: position 18,137,509 of record LR991107.1, on the reverse strand, counting down.
ACCACAAAGTGTTGTTCAGAGTCTGAGTTTAATTTGTCTGCGGTAATTGTATGTTCGTAATGTCCCCCGCAATACATAGATAATTTCTACGGGCTGGGTGGTCTTTAAAAAAAAATTCAAATTACATAAAACCCCAACATAATAACTAAATAAACTCATTTGCAAAAAAAACGGGCGGTTTTGATTTTCATTCATATTTAAAAAGATACAATACCAAAAAGGTTTCAATCGTTTGTACACGTTACTGGCCGGTTTTAAAAATGCTGTGGTATTTAAAAAAGTACGTTCTAAATTCAATTTTTCATTTGATGTTCATTTTTACAGAAAACCCCTTTTTATCCTACATTTTTGGCGCGAAGTTCCAGAAGTTAACATCGACTTTCATAACTTTTATTCAATTTTTATCGATTAATTTCATATCCTTGACTGTCAAAGCTTTATTTAATGCTGTTTGGCTGTATCAAAAATGGTAGATAAAGTGGTAAAAGCTACCAAAATTATCGCGCTGCTTGAAGAGGGTTGCAGCCAATGTTTCGTGGCTAGGAGGCTAAATGTTAGTCGCTCGACAGTCCAAAGGACCTGGCAGCGATATCAGGAGACTGGTTCCGTCGAGAGAAGGCCTGGTTCTGGAAGAAAACCATGTACCCAACCACGGGATGATCGTTTTCTTGTGAGTCGCGCATTGAGAAATCGCAAATCTTCGTATGTGGATCTTAAGAACAACCTCCAAGAAGTAAGAAATGTGCATATTAGTCTATGGACGGTCAGGAGGAGGCTTCTCGCTGCCAATATACGCAGTCACCGCCCGGCCCGCGGCCCCAAATTACTCCGTGAGCACAGAGTTCACAGGCTTAGGTTCGCTAGAAATTGTGAATCATGGACTCAAGACGATTGGAATAGGGTTTTGTTCTCTGATGAAGCCAGGATATCTCTGTTCGGTGAAGATCGACGTCGGCGAGTGCTAAGAAGACAAGGAGAACGCTTTGCAGAGGCATGTTTCGAAGAAATCACACCTTATGGTGGGGGCTCTGTTATGTTTTGGGCAGGAATAAATTCAATGGATCGTACAGAGTTAGTCTTCATTGAAAACGGCTCACTGACTGGGCATCGATACATAACGGAAGTTCTAATTTCTCATGCACAACCCGCATTGGCCGCTCTAGGTGAAGACTCGATTTTTATGGACGACAATGCTCGCGCCCACCGATCCCGCGATGTTAATGCGTATGTGCAAGAGGTCGGCATTCGTCGTTTGGATTGGCCAGCTCGAAGTCCCGACCTCAATCCCATAGAGCATGTCTGGGACGTTCTGAAACGGCGTGTGAGATCAGTACACCCGGCTCCGCAGACCATCAGAGAGCTGAAGAATGTGATTACTGCGGAGTGGGAACGTATTCCGCAAGCAAGTATCCGGGATATACTCGCTAGCATGCCCAGACGAATTCAAGCTGTGATTTTAGCTAGAGGGGGTCACACTCGATACTAAACATTTATCTGCTTTTACTTTATTAAAGAAAAACAAACAAAAAAACTTTTTTATTTTTACTTCATGAGCATATGCACTACTAGCGAATATACACTACTAGCGAGGTTTAGCATTATTTCCCATAAATTGTATCTAAATTTTATGAAATACTGATGAAAACGATTATTTTCTTATTAATTTACCAAATTGTGTGGATAAAACTACCTATAATTATCAAACAAAGAAATATTAACATTTGAAATGGTTCATTGCTTAGGTGCCCGTTTTTTTTGCAAATGAGTGTATAATAACAATAAAACACGTTACATTGAATATAATTTGAACGCGCTACTTGACACTTCCACGTGCCCGCCAAAATTCCAAACGACCATTTTGTATGAATTATCAATTTTATAAATTTTACTGACAAATATACTCAAAACTGGCAATAATAACTTGCATTACATTTGATTGCCATAATAAAAAAAAAAGTGTATGTGTGTCAGCTCCGACGCACGACTGGAGTTTACTCCTTAATTACGATTATCAAAACAGGCGCAAACAAAGCTCATTTGACTAAAAATAATATATATATTTTTATTTACATTTATTAAAACTGTTCAGTGAAGTATTATCTCACGTCAGAAAGTGAAAGGTGCGCAGAATAGGTTGCGCACCAAAAACGTAACGAGGTCATTCGATCACTAGATTTTACTCCTCAAATTTTTCTCATACCAGGCGCCTTATATGAAAATCGATTCTTAAGGAGTAAACTCCAAAAATAAATAACAAATCATTCTATCACATTTAGGAAAATAAATTAAATTATCGAAAGGGCCATCTTTTGGTGGGATTTTGTATGGGAATTTAAGGGACGCTGACGGTTATTATTTCGTTACACAGCATCATTAAGCAGAGGACTTTACATCATCATCTAAGCTCATATACATCCCGCTGCTGAACTTGAACCTCCTCGATGAAAACATTTATAAAGCACTTTTATACCATATTCACTAGACCTCAGCACTTCCTCCGCATTACATTACATAAAATACCATCAAGATTATTTAATATAACACGTTAAAACACTAATGCTAGGGCCGCACCTGCGTGTATCGTACCGAAGTAATGTGTGACGAAGCTTCGTACGTTTTGTACACTAGAAAGTTTTCGCGATAAGACTGTGGTCACATTAGCGACTTCGGTATTTTACACGAAGTATCGTGCAATAATTAAAGATGGCCGAAATCATTTTCATACTATGGATGATGAATTACTTTACTATTACAGCTATATTATACTAATAATTACATAATGATTTCTTTGGATCGCTGCATGGGTTCTGCTTCATAATGGTGTAAAAATTCTAAAACCATTTCATCACTACACTCCATATTTATTGATTAACTTTAGATCCTTGAACGCGTCTAAACACATCGAAAATTTCCGCCGAAATGAAAAACGCTAGTCTGACCACAGAGCGCGATATATTAGCGCGCTAAAACCCTTTGAATTAACGCCACCCAATCGATAACGCACACGAAGCCCGAATGTTCGCGACGATAGCCGATAATGACCGGTCAGATCTGCGTGTATCGTCTCATTGCACGAAGCTTCGTGACGATACACGCAGGTGCGGCCCTAGCATAAGATATTGAATATAATATACGATCACCATATGACGTTTTCAGATTCCCGCCAAAGTCAAGTGTTTTGTCAGTAAGCTTTTGGTTTTAGCAATGATCTAATAATACCATTAGTTTAAGAAGTGTACACAATTCAACGAGTATTTAAATACTCGTTATATATTAACGAATAATCGTTGAATAGTTAAGAGGTATCATTATTAAATAGTTCTTCTTTTTCTTTTTATGTATTGGCAATCAGCTACTTATACGAGCCATTGTTGCCAGTGTCGAGTTATCTTCACGTTCTTAATCTCTTCATGTTAGTCATGGTCCATGAGTAAGTCAAATTGTCGCAATCAACAGTGCTATGGCTACACTGTTAATGGTATCTTGTGGGAATTTTGATGGAAAACGAAAACGTTGTAAAGCACTATTATATGATATTCACTACATCCCAGCACTTCCGTCGCATAACTTTACATAAAATGCTATCAAAATTATCTAATATAACACGTTAAATCACTAAGATATCGAACAAAATACAAGAGCACTACATGACGTTTTAGATTCCCGCCAAAAGTCAATTAAATAGTTTTATATCACGCGAAGTTGTTGGCACGTATCATCTGCCATAGAATATCCCATCCTATCTTATCTGTATTTCATTCTTTTCACACACATACTCAATTTTGGGTCTCCTACAATTCTTGCCTCCATCCAACTTGATATTGTTAGTCCTCTTTATCATCTTTCATACCTGCTCGTCACAAGTCCATGACAAGAAAATCTCACACTCAAATCTCGGTTAAATAACCCTCCCATTACGGAGGAGGGTCAAGCCCAACAGTGGGACATATATGAACTGAGATAATGAACTAAAGAAATAATCTGTTTATTGCGCGGGCTATAAACATAATAAACGGAACAGAAGTTAAACCCAGACTCAGAATAACAATTTTTGCATCACACATAATTGTAAAATTATCCTTAAGAATCTTACTCATGACAATTCACACTGAGTCGGTATCTTGACCACAATTTACGTATTATTTTTTTTTTGTTATATTAATTTAATTAACTTCAGCACTTTTTCTGCATTACATCAAAAATATCATCAACATCATTTTATTAAATGATATAGATTGTACTCATTAAGTACGTTAAAACACTAAAATGTTAAGTATAATTTGATACCACAACACAACAACATTTTCACGTTCCCGCCAAAACACATTCAGTTACTTATTCAGTAAATTGTATAGAAAAAAGTTAAGACTATATATTCAAGGTTTCAACAATTACTTCACTCTAATCTCTCAACACTAAGAATTACAAGTTAACTCGTAAATCTAATACCATGAAATCAAACCTAATCTCTTCGATTTCTGAACGAAACCAATCATGTCAAGTGCCAATCAACTTGACAGTAATGCCGTCATTAATAGCCGACAACAGCAGACTGTGTAATTAAAATTCTTCCTACTTTGCTCAAGAATGGTCTTTGATAAATAAACTATTGTGACGTATGTATATATGACGTACTGTTGAAGGAATTAAAGCTCTATTACGCGAAAGCGTAGAGTTGTTTTAGAATGTATTGGGCAAGGGCCTTCGAATACGTGTGATGAAAACATATGGTTTTCAATTACGTACTTGAACGTAATTTTATTAGATATATTTGTTTATTGATTGAATTTTATTCGAGAATTTATTTATATGTAAAAAAAATATAGAATTATTGTTTAGGGTGATTGTAGGTAAACATTTAAATCATCATCATCTCAGCTCACATATGTCCCACTGGCTCGAGCCTCCTCCATAATGGGAGGGAAGTTAACCTACTATACCACGCTGGTCAGACCTGTTGGTATAGGGTTTTGTTTCGAGTTTTCCTTCTCTTGCATAGATGTTATATGCCTTTTATATCCCTTAGTCGTCTCCCACCCTCGGGTACGATAGGGGGTGGTGAATTGTATTCTTTCCCCGTCACCACACGTATGATAATAAATTCCTTCTAAATTTGATACTAATTTTTGAGAAATTTCGTTTGTATAAGTATCAGTGAAGATTGGATTCCTAAGACAATTAAAAAAAAAATGTTATGGAGTTTTCTGTATAATTTCGAGATATTTTTCAAGAAGGCATCAGTAACAAACCCTAAATATAAAATCCATAACTTTTGTTTCTTATTTGAAAGAATTAAAATTACTTTGCGAAATCTGAATATTTTCTGAAAAATGAATAAAATATAAATTAAAAAAAAACATAAATAGTAATGGTTAACGAAATTTAAACCCTATTTTTATTACTTATGAGTAACACACTATTGCAAGCGCCATGGTTATGGAAGAAAGTTTCGCCGTTATCATGGCGCATGTAACAGTGCCGAAATATCCCCAACTCGCAAGTAATAAAGTACAGGTATAGATCCTGTTAAACATAATTTCGCTTGTATCAATGAACAGATTAGTGTAAAATCGTTTAAGATAAAGAATAATAATGGATATGATTAACTTGTCTATAATCAAAATAAATTGAGTCAGAAGTTTTCGCCCTGCTTACTATAAAAGTATATTATCGCAATTAACGAATGGAGCCGCGCCCGGCAGCCATTTTAACGGGTCACAGAGAAGTTGGAGACGCGATTGTGGAACTTTATCCATTCATCTTTTGATGCCGCGCCAATTAAAACGGGCAAGACATTTATTGTTCTTTAAATATGTACATAAACAGTTTATTTTTCTTATGCAACTAGTATCGGTATTAACTATGGCTAAATAAATACTTAATATGGCCTCGCATGATATCTACTTAGAAGCAGTGATCGCAGTGATAACATTACATTTTTTTTTCATTTCTTATCAGTTACCTGTAGGTAGCTGATATAAGTTACACATCATCATCACCGTATATGTCCCACTGTTGGGCTCGCGCCTCCTCCGTAATGGGAGGGAAATCAACCTACTATACCATGCTGGTCAGACGTGTTGGTATAGGGTTTTGTATCAAGTTTTCCTTCTCTTGCATAGACGTTATATGCGTTTTATATCCCTGAGCCGTCTCGCACGATCACTCACGGGTAAGATAGGTGGTGCCGAATTGTATTCTTACTCCGTCACCACACGGATAATAAGGTACACATTAATTACATTTTATTTCCAATGTAACGACGAATATTAATTCGTTTCCATTTTTGCTGCGATCATTTAAAAGCTAAAAGAGGCTACGATATTGCCATGAAATTAATGTGTAATAATCTGCTATGATAAATATGTATGCAGTGTAGTAGCGGCTACGAATACTACCAAACCTTACTTTGCTCGTGGATGTCGTAAAAGACGCCTAAGAGCCTTATATCAACCTGAGTCAACACCACCTGATGCCGTTTGGTCAATAACTGCATTCCCAAGGAGGGTTGACGTCAGGCAGGCGGCCAGTCATAAAACAGCTGCCAATAACTTTTGCAATAGGTATATAGGAAGAGGAGTACATATTGCGTCGACCCCAAGTAATTGGGATAAGAGCCGAAGAATGATGATGATGAATCTGCTATGATAAAATTATGTACTGAAATAGAAGCATATTTTGATTTCACGCAGTATTCTCTATGACAAAATCAACAAACAGGTTCCCTGTCCCATGAATCATATGTAATTCATGACGCAATATTTGTACCATCTTTTACTACGTCCATGTATCAAATATGAGCAAAGTCATAGCTTTTTTTTCAATGGACGTAACAGAATAAATTAGATTGTTAGTACATTGACGTGTGGGGTACAATAACACTAAACATAACTATAATTCTAAAAAAAAAAAAAAAACAAAACGTGTTACATTGAAAATTCACAATTGTATGGGGACAGGGAACCTGTTAATACGGTCACATTATAATATCTTTCTGAAGTGGTATGTGTGTTAAAAAACATACGAAAGCCGTGTCCGACTCAATTATTCTGCCGTATGTCCACAAATAATGCATGTTATCGTTGATAGATACATACGTAAAACCATAAATGTAAGAAACGCAACGTTGTCGACAGATTTCTTGAGTTTTAACTGACCTTATAAAGCTTTAATCAAGGGCAATCTGTCCTTGATTTTATAAGTTCATATGGTTTATAAATCGAGGAGAGATTATAAGTCCATATGGCAATTATTTGTCAGTTCACAAATGAGGTGTTTATAGAATTTTTTTTAAAGACTCAATCCTGCACTAATGAAATAATCCTTGTGTTGCGGGGGACTTTACAAACTTGCAGTTAACGCAGACAAATTACACCCAGACTCAGAACAATAATTTATGGATCGCACAAAGTATTGTCCTGCGTGAGAATCGAACTCATGACACTGGCACGGAAGGTCAGTATCTTAACCACTACGCCATCTGTGCAGTCGAAACAGATTAACAGTAAACGTGGGTTAAAAATCTAAGCGTGATAATAGTTTTTTCATACACATGTGATTGTTCTTCTTCTTATTTTTATGTATTGGCAATCAGCTACTTAAATGAGCCATTGTTGCCAGTGTCGAGTTATAATTATCATCAAGGTTTTAGTGTCTTCAGATTAGTCATTGTCCGTCAGTAAGTCAAATTGTCGCCATCAACAGTGCTATGGCCACACTGTTAATGGTATCTTGTGAGAATTTTGATGGAAAACGAAAACGTTGTAAAGCACTTTTATATGATATTCACTACATCTCAGCAATTCCGTCACATCACATTACATAAAATGCCATCAAAATTATCTAATATAACACGTTAAAACACTAAGATATCGAATATAATACAAGAGCACCACATGACGTTTTAGATTCCCGCCAAAAACTACCAGATGATTGTTTTGGCAGTAACACTTACCGTCAGGTGTACTGCTTGCTCATTTGTCACCATAAACAACAAAAAAGCTTTCACTCACAATTAAATCCTTGTAGAGAATATGTGTGACGTTCTCATTAAAATATTATTTTCATTAGCTATCTTTTAGGATGAAAACTATCACAGTAAAATTAACATCATTTTATACCTTTAGGGGAAAATATATCCGGCCACCGAAGACAAAGATCGGGTACCAGTGGCCCGCTCGCACGGCGAAAAGAGGAGTTTTGCATGGTGGGTCTATAGGGTCACGCGCCGCCCCTTTCACCCCAGACTGATTTGGCGGGGCGAGACCACAACCATAGTCCACCGCAAAAAGAAAAAAAAAGGGGCAGAATATATCCTCTGAGGATTCAAAATATTTTCTACATCATAAAAATAAGACAATAGGCAATTAAAAATAAAGTATCTGCTACAAAACTTAATACCCTATTTTACACCCTTGTAGCATAAAAATTGACAAATGTAATGTGTGATCTGAAAGATGAGTTTATTTATTTTTGCTGAAGATTAAGTTGAAAATAATTGATATTTTTGTTCTTATCATATAGGTAAATTTTACCACGCTTTTCACCTCTTTGGGATTGATTTTGTATAATAAATGAGTCTTTGAATCATAAAAGGAAACTACCGTAAACATTTCATGTTTTTAGATTTAATAGTTTAGGCTCTTTCATATATATCATCATTCTACTCTTATCCCAATTACTTGGGGTCGATAAAATATGTAGTAGTACATATTGTAAAAGTTATTGGCAACAGTTTTATGACCGGCCGCCTGCCAGACGTCAACCCTCCTTGGGAATGTAATTGTTGGCCAAACGGTATCAGGTGGTGTTGGCCCAGGTCGATATAAAGCTGTTACTTGTCTTTTACGACATCCACGAGCAAAGTAAGGGTTGGTAGTATTTGTAGCCGCTACCACACAACTTTCAGGGTCTTTTATATACATATAGATAAATAAATGAACATAGTCAAACTTACAACTAGTAATTAATTCTTTTAATTTCCTTCTACCCGCAGTTACGGTGACATGGTGCCAGGCACGATCGCTGGTAAGATCGTAGGAGGAGTCTGCTCCCTATCAGGAGTGCTCGTGATCGCGCTACCTGTACCTGTCATCGTCTCCAACTTCTCCCGAATCTACCACCAGAACCAAAGGGCTGACAAGCGGAAGGCTCAAAGGGTATGTCGGTTGATTTTTTGCCTAAAATTATATAAAATATCTAGTTTTAAATTCTCAAGTAACTAACAATAATGAAATGAATAGTCACTTTTTCTTTTTTTATGTATTAAGGTATCTAAAAGGGAAAACTGACTACAATGGAAGTAAAACTAAAACTCTATGCAATCTAGCGTGGTGAAAATAGCCTAGTAAGGCTGTTTTCTCTCATCTGGAAATGTCTCGGGTCCAACAGCAAAACATATATGAGCTGAAAATATAAAATAGTTCCTTATTGAATATGACGTCCATTAGTATCTGATAATTTCATCGGTCCCTAAGATATTGAAGGACGTCGGCTTCCCCTAAATAAATGCCTGATGCTGTTTCTGCTTCTGCTAGAATGGCCATACTGCCTACTCTTCAATTCCACTCGATCGATATTGGAATTTTTAAGTGTACTCTTCAAAATTATACTTATTTTTTTTTAATATTGTGTTTAGCTTCGGGGAACAAATTGAATAGATGTCAGCATTAGGGGAAAATAAGCAGCACATTTAAAGTAGCAAGTATAATTTTCAAGAGTATGAAACGTCAATTAAATTGATCAGAATTGGAAAGTAGACATATATAGATCTGACGGCAAAAAATATTTTTTTATTGAATAAAATTCCAATTTATTACTGGACTCCAAAAGATGGAACGAATTTAATTCAATCACTATTTTTAGAAGCAATAATTCATCCACCTTATTCTGATTTGCTAGATATGATAGATGATTCTATTGCCATTCTTTTCTGGTGAATGATTTGAATTTATACTACCAAGAGTCTCAGGTGTGCTTGCTTGCTTGACTTTACCAATAAGTGGACTATTAATTTCTGTAAGGTATGCTAAAAAATACTACGGTACGTAAGAGGACAATATAGACAAATAAGAGAAGAAAACTACAAAATAAAACTCGTCTGACCAGCGCGGTATTCTAGGTCATTTTAATTTCTACTCCGTAGTAGATGAGTAGAACGTTCATATACATGATGAAAAGTTAGATGATGAGGAGGCTTGTTTGACACCAGTTATAATAAAAATAATAATATATTATGTTCTTTTGTCAAGAAAATAATTTTATTAGAGTAATTGTTATACAGATAAAAACGAAATTCGGACCACAAAATGTAGACGCTATTTTAATTTTTATCTTGGAGCACGTTGCGTCTATTGAATATTATCAAGCTTTTTAATGTTATAAATATAATTTAATTAACAATAGCTCATTCTATTATATTGAAACAACTCAAATTATTAATCAAAGCTTTTTGATATTTCTTTTGGCTATACAATGATGAAAGACTAAATAAAATACAGAAAAATATAAGAGATGATAGAGAATATTACATAAAAACACCTCCATTTAAATATGTTACAAAAATTCATATCCTTTTACTATAAATCGTTCGTACAATCGATTTTAACATCGTAAAGGAACCACCATATTTTCACATTTCACCGACACATTTATAGGCTGTGAATAACGTAAGGCGTATCAATATATAAGAAGTATCAATATTGCTTTGACGTGTTCCGGCGTCTACTTGATAAAATCTTTATAGTTCAATACCTACCATAAACGAGACTATATACAAGGATTTGGATATTTTATTTGATAATAAAATCAAAAAGTAACTTATTGCTGCTGACATACTTGTAGTCTACTTTTTGGTTAATATATCATCATCATTATCCTACTCTTATCCCAATTACTTGGGGTCGATACAATATGTACTCTTCTTTCATAGTACATATTGTAAATATTATTGGTAATAGTTTTAATGACCAGCCGCCTGCCAGACGTCAACCCTCCTTGGTTATGTAACTATTGACCAAACGGCATCAGATGGAGTTGGCTCAGGTCGTTATAAGGCTCTTAATCGTCTTTTACAACATCCACGAGCAAAGTAAGGGTTGACAGTATTCGTAGCCGCTACCACACAGCTTTTAAAGTGTATATTCCTATATATACATTAGATTATTATAGATCTGAGTCAAATCCACCTGATGCTGTCTGGTCAACATTCTCAAGAGGATGACATCAGGCAGGCAGTCGGTCATAAAACTATTGCCAATAACTTTTGCAATGTGTACGATGGAAGAGAATTTCACATTACGTGGAACTCAAGTAATTGGGATAAGAGCAGAAGAATGATTATGATGATATACATACCTTAGATTACATCCAAATCTAACATTTCCATTTTTAATGCTTTTGGTGGCAGACGAACAAGTAGTCCAGTTGATGGTAGGTGGTAAGCGTCGCTTATAGATATTTCGTATGCTAGATGCAGAGCCAGGTTACTGTTTCTCATAAGATGGGTTTAAACATCGGGCTCTCTCTCTTTCTTCTTCTTCTCTGTCAAAATAACTACATTATTATTTGTAAATAATTTCCAAGAGTAAAGACTCATCAGGTTTTTTGTCACTGCTTTAAACAAAATTATGAATCCAAAAGCGTTTACATTTTCAATGACCTAAATTTCAAATTTCAGAAAGCACGTCTTGCCCGCATTAGGATTGCGAAAGCCTCATCTGGCGCAGCCTTCGTATCGAAGAAGAAGGCTGCTGAAGCCAGGCTAGCAGCTCAAGAATCAGGTGTAGAATTAGATGACGCTGGACGTGATGAAGATATTTTTGAATTGCAACATCACCATCTGCTTAGATGTTTGGAGCGTACCACGGTCAGTAACTAAAGACAGCTTTCTTTAACTCTATATTTATTCAACGGCTTTTTGATGGCAATGATTATGTGATGAACCTTCTGCAATTATGTACGAGAATTTGTAGGATACCTTAGTTAATTCTTGCTCGCAAATTCATAGCAGCTTCAAAGTTTTTGGTTATATTATAAAAATTCTTGCTTTTCCACGAAAAAAAAGGATGCGAGATATAGTTTTTTTTTTCCTAATTGCATTTGTACTTATCTATTTTACTCTTGATTTTAAAGAGTTCAATCTTTTATCTGCCTCTACAGAGAGATAAGCTGTAGTATTCAGAATATTATTGTCATATATAGGTGAAGAGATCTAAATGAACTACTTCTTCTTATAATCATCCTCTAGATTTTTTTTTATTATCTGTAGCAATCTTTATGGTCTTGTGTAGATGGTGCAAAGACTTTCAGACTCTGGTCATCCGTGACTCCAAGGATCCTATGAGGTCACCCATTGCCACAATCAATGGGTAGATTGCAATGGGCTTCCTTTTCCTGTGTCACAATGCCGCTCATTTAACCCTGAGGTACTAAATATTCTACTGCAGGGTTCCTCAGTTTTGTTTCTATTAATAAGATTTGCATGTACCTTTATAGTGTGCATGTATGTGCTTTGTGTTTTCTCAATATACGCCTTGCAGACAATTTGACATTCACTGAAGATATCTTAATTTCATTTCTTAATTAACTAAAATAAGTACTCATTAAATCTTATGCAATCCTCAGGATCGTGAATTCGTGGAAATGGAGAATCCTTTTAATGGGGCAGCGAAGCGTGCTGGGTCCCCATCACCATTGGCATCGCCTGCTCACTCAGGGCGTGCACCAGCTCTGTTGGCTTGCTGCGCTCGATGTGGTTGCTGCCCACAGAAGTATCAGGTACAGCTGTTATGGATAGTAACTGGATTTAGAATGAGTTTTATTTAAAGTAGTATAGAAATTTAAAGAAATATAGAAAGTACTAAACTGTAGTGATTCTATGAAGTTTTCAAACGTAGCTTAGATGATTAAATAAGACCAGTTTTAGGTACATTTAACGTTAAAATAGAAATTAAATTATCAATAAATGTAAGAAATGAACAACAGAATTACATGCAGATAACGAAGATAAAGTAGAGTTGTAAACATTATCTAATGACATTAATATGAAACAAATGATTGCAAATATGAGTTAGTGCTTAAGATAATTAACAATCCGATCTAAGTGATAATAAAATGAAATGAATAGCTAATAAACCACCGCCTTCTTCTATCTGTTAACAAAAATCTTACTAAGATGTGCTTGCCATAATTCATCTCAACACAAACTTTTATATACATATTTTAAATACATACGCATTCAATTCAAGTTTTCGTTAATAATAAGCTGCTATAATTAGTGTTGATAATTCTAAAAATCATTGGTAAATGACAAGTAAAGAAATTTTTGCACTAAACAATACAATTTCGAATACTTGACTATATTTAAGCCTTATCAATTTTCACGTTCCATTCTCAAATATACTTAACACACTGTAGGAAGATAATTGCGCTTTCCATCTTATAGAGATGGATGAGGATGGAAATTAAAAAGATGAGTAAGAAGAGGGAATGGAAATTGCTATTTCGATAGTACTAAATAACGTTGTTTATAACAGAAGCGCCGTCGCTCAGTGCGGTGCATCAGTCCTTTAGAGCGTTCCAGGTGCCTTCGCAATGAGGTACTGTGTCATGTAATGCCAGGAACACTGTCGTTGTGGATCCCAGGATATTTGAATGAATTGATTTTGTAGTCACTTTAGTAATTAGTACCTCGCTAATTGTATCATTGTTAAGTCCTCATAATACAAAAATAAAAAAAGCAGTATTTCTTGAAAAGAAAAATGAATTTAATAATAAATATAATATCTATAATGCGGTCGAAATGCGATCTCTACGGAAAATCTGTGGAGTTAGGCTGACCGACCGCATTCGCAACGACGACGTAAGAGAGCGAGTAGGTATGAAAGATAGTATTGGTGTAAAGATGCGAAAGGGAATGCTCCGATGGTTCGGACATGTGGATAGAATGCCGAACGAACGCCTGGTTAAGAAGATATATAATGCGAAAGTGGAAGGATGTAGGTACCGAGGGAGACCGAGACTAACCTACCTAGACCAGATCGGTCATGTACTGAAGGAAGGTGGAGTCAAGAGTCTCCGAAACCGGCGAGCGTGTATGAAGAGAATTATGAATGTTGAAGAAGCGAGTGAAGTATGCAACGATAGAGTTCTCTGGCACTCGGTTCTCTCTGCCTACCCTGCAAGGGATATGGCGTGATGATATGTATGTGTATAATATCTATATATATATTTATCATTTTGAATCTATAATAATATAATATTTCTTTTCCAAATTTTCACAATCATCCTTACGTCCCTACCACATACTTCTACATCTTAATATATTTCTGAAAGCGGATAGGAAGGTAACGGTAGTAAGTAACGGATAGTAGTGGATATCCGCTTCACGTATCAGTACATCCTCTTATCTATTAGCCTGTTAGCCATTTTTTGTTTCATGTCTCCCGCTTTGCAGAGGAAGGAAATGGAATTTTTCCAACTCCTTTTTTCTTCTCTAATAAATTTTTTTGCGGGTCCCAAGACAATTAAAAGCATTTCCCGTACATCCCGAGGGTCAAATCTCAGTATCTTATACGGAAACCATTGTGGATCTTGGCTTACAGGAGCTAGAGTGGTAGGAATATGTGGTGGGATTAGACCCAAAGAAAAAAAAAATGGTATTCAATATAATTTGCAATATAACATTCTACGGTATTTTGTCATATTCTAAACCTTTACTCTTATTAAAGTCCTACAATTAAATTACTTCTGTGACTGCAAATTAAATTCATTCAAAATTATCTAATAATATTTCTATGACATTGTGTTTTAAGCATTGCATAGAAATATGTTTTTGGGATCGTTTTGTTGTGTGGCTTAGTTCGCAAACTATGGCTAAATATGTATGTATCAATGCTAGATGTGGTTTCGCCAGATGCTTAAGATAATTTAATTACCCTAATAATTATCACATAGCTTTTACCCTTTATATATTTAATGAGGATATAATAAGGATATAAATAATTTACTTAAGAATTTGATTATTTAGTTATTTATAAGGAGTTTGGTGATTTAGTTATTTTAGCTGTGTGGTAGCGGCTTCGAATACTACCACCTCTTACTTTGCTCGTAAATGCCGTAAGAGACAACTAAGAGCCTTATAACGACCTGGGCCAACTCCATCTGATGCCGTTTGGTCAACAATTACATTTCTAAGAAGGGTTGATGTCTGGCAGGCGGCCGGTCATAAAACTATTGCCGGTAACTTCTACAATATGTACTATGAAAGAAGAGTACATATTGTATCGACCCTAAGTAATTGGGATAAGAGTAGGAGAATGATGATGATGATTTAGTTATTTGGTTATTTAGTTTTCCTAATTATGATGTAGGGAGGAAGAAATTTATTAGAAATATTTAATTATACAATTTATTTTATTTAAATCAAATCAAATTTAGTGATATAGTTACCAGAAGCACTTTTTGTTGTGTTTTAATGTGTGCTGCCTGGCTATTAAGAATAGTTTTGAAACGTAAAAAGTTGCTAGGCACATAATACGTAATAATGAAAAAAAAAAAAAAAAAAAAAAAGGCACATAATACGTACTTAGTATAATGTACCGTAACTTTGTAACGAAAACGTCTCAAAGGAAAAAAATAACTTGATGCAAAATTCTAAAAGAATCTAATTCGTGATTGTAATTGTAAAACCGCGACATATGTGTTAATAGGGGTTTAAATATGAAATTGCCGTTTTAACTTACGTCGCCATTTTGAATTAAAATGAAACGTCTGCATGTTGTGTCAGATATCAAAGTGAAACTATTTTCAAACGAAAACTATTATCATTCTAACATTTAACAAAATGTTCGTGATCATTCGGCGTTCAATTGTTTTTACATTCAGCTTTTGAAGTGAACATAGATACGGCGAAATACAGAGTAATGTTCGAATACGAGTTCCGATGTGGGACTAACGCGGCAGAAACGGTTTGTAATGACAATGCTGTGTTTGGAGAGGATACGTCTAACGAACGCACCGTTTTATGGTTTAACCGCTTTCGTAGTGGAAACTGAGACTTGAAGAGTGAACCACGAAGAAGACCAGACACTAAGGTGAATATCGATAAATTGAAGGTGATGGTGGAAGCCGATCCGGGTCAAAAGAAGCTAACAAGGAATTAGTGGTTTGATGTTAGCATATCCACAGTATTGACCCATTTGCACCAAATCGATAAAATAAAAAAACTTGAAAATGGGTGCCTCATGGTTTGACTGATCTGCAGAGAGCAGGGCGCGTTGAAACTTGCCTTATCCTGTCAAACCAGTATAGAAATGAAGGGATTTTGGACCGAATTGTGACGTGTGATAAAAAGTGGATTCTTTATGATAATCACAAGCGAACAACGTAATGGCTGACCCCAGGTTAAACGCCACATCAATGCCCTAAAGCGAGGCTTACCTATAGAAAGGTGATGGTAACTGTTTGGTGGTCACTTTATGGTATAATTTACTACAGCTTCCTCAGATCTGGTAAAGCAATAAATGAAGATGTCTACTGTGCAGAACTCTGAACAATGATGGCGAAACTCGCAGTAAAACAGCCCCGACTTGTCAATCGATCTTCACCATTATTGCTTCATGATAACACAAGACCTCATACTGCTCGGGAAACTGTTTTAACACTATAAGACCTGCTGTTAGAAACCATACGTCATCTTCCGCACTTTCCAGATCTCGTACAAACCGACTATCATTTTTCCACGATTTGGACAATTTTTTGCATGGAAAAAATTTTCTTCCGAAGAAGCAGTACAAAATACCTTCACACAGTTTGTGGAGTCCAGGACCCCAGAGTTAAATCGCAAAGGTGATTAAAGAAATCTGTTTTAAGAACAAAAAAAAAATGGCTTTAATTTATCAGTACGAAACGGCAATTTTATACTTTAACCCCTAATATTTGTGACTTTTTGTTTCAAAGATGGCGTTAATATCAAAGAAGACAGAATGTAAAATTCTTACGGTGTATAGCCTCGCGTGAAATAATTAAAGCAATGAGAAATTTAAACATTACATCTTCAAATTAAAGTTAGGTATCTCTGGTTTATTAATTAAATAATTAACTCTATATCTGGTATATAAATTTATTATATCTATAGATGGCGGATTATGAATATAGTATGTTGTCGGTCATTATTTTCCATAAAGTCATTGAGTAGACAAAGTAGGTATACCTAATTATTTTATTACTTATTATTAGGTCTTTACCTATAAAATTCCTATTGTATGCGAAATAAATGATTTTATACTTTTTTATTTCTATTAATCAATAATCAAAAGGCTGATATTGAAAAAAAAAATGTTTTGATATTTTTGAAATGAAATTATTTTGAAATTAGAATTCATACCCAACCAAAAATATTTTTTCATTTGACGTGTCCAATGGCAATTTCGTGTGTATAATAAAAATAAATAAATATAGTTATATATAGCTACATAGGTATATTTATGTTATATATATATATATATACATACACTCATTTGCAAAAAAAACGGGCGGTTTTGATTTTCATTCATATTTAAAAAGATACAATACCAAAAAGGTTTCAATCGTTTGTACACGTTACTGGCCGGTTTTAAAAATGCTGTGGTATTTAAAAAAGTACGTTCTAAATTCAATTTTTCATTTGATGTTCATTTTTACAGAAAACCCCTTTTTATCCTACATTTTTGGCGCGAAGTTCCAGAAGTTAACATCGACTTTCATAACTTTTATTCAATTTTTATCGATTAATTTCATATCCTTGACTGTCAAAGCTTTATTTAATGCTGTTTGGCTGTATCAAAAATGGTAGATAAAGTGGTAAAAGCTACCAAAATTATCGCGCTGCTTGAAGAGGGTTGCAGCCAATGTTTCGTGGCTAGGAGGCTAAATGTTAGTCGCTCGACAGTCCAAAGGACCTGGCAGCGATATCAGGAGACTGGTTCCGTCGAGAGAAGGCCTGGATCTGGAAGAAAACCATGTACCCAACCACGGGATGATCGTTTTCTTGTGAGTCGCGCATTGAGAAATCGCAAATCTTCGTATGTGGATCTTAAGAACAACCTCCAAGAAGTAAGAAATGTGCATATTAGTCTATGGACGGTCAGGAGGAGGCTTCTCGCTGCCAATATACGCAGTCACCGCCCGGCCCGCGGCCCCAAATTACTCCGTGAGCACAGAGTTCACAGGCTTAGGTTCGCTAGAAATTGTGAATCATGGACTCAAGACGATTGGAATAGGGTTTTGTTCTCTGATGAAGCCAGGATATCTCTGTTCGGTGAAGATCGACGTCGGCGAGTGCTAAGAAGACAAGGAGAACGCTTTGCAGAGGCATGTTTCGAAGAAATCACACCTTATGGTGGGGGTTCTGTTATGTTTTGGGCAGGAATAAATTCAATGGATCGTACAGAGTTAGTCTTCATTGAAAACGGCTCACTGACTGGGCATCGATACATAACGGAAGTTCTAATTTCTCATGCACAACCCGCATTGGCCGCTCTAGGTGAAGACTCGATTTTTATGGACGACAATGCTCACGCCCACCGATCCCGCGATGTTAATGCGTATGTGCAAGAGGTCGGCATTCGTCGTTTGGATTGGCCAGCTCGAAGTCCCGACCTCAATCCCATAGAGCATGTCTGGGACGTTCTGAAACGGCGTGTGAGATCAGTACACCCGGCTCCGCAGACCATCAGAGAGCTGAAGAATGTGATTACTGCGGAGTGGGAACGTATTCCGCAAGCAAGTATCCGGGATATACTCGCTAGCATGCCCAGACGAATTCAAGCTGTGATTTTAGCTAGAGGGGGTCACACTCGATACTAAACATTTATCTGCTTTTACTTTATTAAAGAAAAACAAACAAAAAAACTTTTTTATTTTTACTTCATGAGCATATGCACTACTAGCGAATATACACTACTAGCGAGGTTTAGCATTATTTCCCATAAATTGTATCTAAATTTTATGAAATACTGATGAAAACGATTATTTTCTTATTAATTTACCAAATTGTGTGGATAAAACTACCTATAATTATCAAACAAAGAAATATTAACATTTGAAATGGTTCATTGCTTAGGTGCCCGTTTTTTTTGCAAATGAGTGTATATAAGATATATCTTTCACTTATAATATGAAAAAATATATTATCGCAAGAAAGTTGGATTTTATATTAATCTAACTGAGAATATAGCTAATGTTTGTATTTTACAATTATATGATTAGATATTCAGCCTGCTGTGTGGTAGCGGCTATGAATACTACCAACCCTTACTTTGCTTGTGGATATCGTAAAAGACGACTAAGAGACTTATAACTACCTAGGCCGACTCTATCTGATGTCGTTTGGTCAACAATTACATTCACAAGAAGGGTTGGTGTCTGGCAGGCGGGCAGTATTGCTAATAACTTTTACAATATGTACTATGAAAAAAGAGTACATATTATATCGATCCTAAGTAATTGGGATAAGTGTTGATAATGATGATTCGATATTCAGCCCACTAACAGTATCAAAATCGAAGACAGATCAATGTCTGTAGGTTGAATGTATAAAATAATTAAATAGGTAACAACTCATCTTCTTTAAGTAAATTAAATATATTGGCTATTTACTATATATGGTGCATATCTAAGAACTGGCTTGCAATGTTGGGAGAAAATTGCGATATTTTGTCTATTATACGATCGCTTTAAAGAATTATATGAAAACTGCGGTTGCTTTTGCTAAATTGTGTCCATTAATTATATCAGACTGCTAGAACCAGAGCGGCTTAACTACAAAAATCATGTTTTACAATATGGAGGGAATTCAAATTAAATTAAATGCAATTTAATTGATTTGAACATAAGCCGAACGAACGTCTGGTTAAGAAGATATACAATGCGAAAGTGGAAGGATGTAGGTACCGAGGGAGACGGAGACTAACCTACCTAGACCAGATCGGTCATGTACTGAAGGAAGGTGGAGTCAAGAGTCTCCGAAACCGGCGAGCGTGTATGAAGAGAATTATGAATGTTGAGGAAGCGAGTGAAGTATGCAGAGATAGAGTTCTCTGGCACTCTGTTCTCTCTGCCTACCCTGCAAGGGATATGGCGTGATGATATGTATGTATGTATGAACATAAGCCAAAAATGTACTTGTACTGCCATCTGTTGTTAAGAGCTTGTAAACAATTTTAGGGTTTTGTAGATTAACATTTTTAGATTACGAAATTGCAATTAGGTTAAAAGTTGCAAAAATGCAGTTAGGCCACTCTGGTTCTAGCAGCCTCATATATTTGTAAGGTCCTCCGCAATACAGGAATTATTTTCTTAGATGTTGTCGTTAGAAAAGGATATACACATGCCAATACACGTTTCAAAATTCAACACAGCTTTAAGAACTATGAATATAAACTCTGGGAACGTTAAATTTCGGCTTTTTTTTAATTTTCATTTATGTTGGCTTATCCTTTAAAATCATTATGATCAATTTGTGGGTGATGATTTATGAGAGCTGTAAAAGAATATACATAGACTATTATTTTATTTATGTTAAGTTATTATGCTAAAATGTACCCAACCGTTGGATGTAGGTGGTATAAGACCGTTTTGAATGACTCGTAGGGAGACCTATGTCAACCAATGGACGTTTACGGGCTGATGGATGGGTGGATGGACAAATTCTAATATGACATTCATTTCCAAATTAATCGTCATTGATGACAATGGCAAAGAAGCTTTACTTCGACCGCGTTAAGGCAATATGATTTATATTATTTTAATATTATTCGATCATAAAACTTGCTAAATTAACAGCTATAAAAATCTTATATCTGTTTGACAATAGAATAAGTTGACAAATATCCTGTAAATGGTAGGTTGGTAGGTAATTATTAATACTTAATAAGCTAGATATGAATATTTATATTTTAATGTAAGTTTGATTGATCTGTTTAGCTATTATTTTTTTATTTAGAAATTGTGTTTTCATTTTATGTATTATTTTTATCTGAACACTTTACAAAGTTATTATTTTGATTCTTAAAACTTACTACATAATAAACACTCAAACTGTTATGCTTTGCAAGATAAGCAGATATCAATTTAACAGGATTCCGTACGAGGTATTAATTTTTTATTAGTTATAAGTTTTGTTTGTCTTTAATTATATTTTTTTTTGCCTGCCGTTAATATTATTTTTTTTTATTTAATCATTCCAACACTTTTCGTAATTTGAAACTCGCACGGAATCCTACGACTTCGAAGCCAAAATTTTGCAGCGACTTTGTGACTCCCAAGCTCAGTATGGAATTGGCTAACAGGTCCTGCTATTAGACTCGAGTAGGAAAGGACGGAAGGGCGGCAGGCGTTACACATCGACTTCACGGCCCTCAGACACCTCGGTGTCTGCCGCGCCCAGCGAAGATCCATTACCAGTACGTGGAAGCGACTTTAACATACAGCGATATAATTCAGAAAAAAATATCTTTTTATATTCAACCATTTTTTTTTAAATATTTTCGTAATACTTTTTTTTAATTTATATTTAAACTTATATTAAAGAGGCTTATATTTTTTCTTATAAAGTTTTATTAATTAGGCAAAATTTAAAAAACAAAATAGATTATTGTTTAAAAAATTTCCAATTTTGAATTTTTTTTTTCAAATTTATTTTTTAAATATCGCTGTATGGTAATGTCAGCAAAACATACAAGTAAATAAATTCAGTGAGGCTTTAAATGTCTGCAGGGTGTTGGCTGCCTTATAATGTTGTTGTGCTTAAACATATTGTACTCTCAGTGTTGTATCAATGTTGGGCTTCCGCTATGATGCTAAGATGTTGTCGAAATATATTTCTACAGTAATATATATTTATGTATCAATGTTATTTATACCTATGTATCCCCGCTTCACTGTTATTTCTTAAAAAAAATGTCTATAAGTAGATCCAAGTGTTGTAAGTATATACATATAAAAATAATGTTTGTTGATTTTGTTTCAAATTTCTGTGTTATATGTTGAAACAACACAAGTTTCAATTTCAATGCCAACACACTGCACACATTTTTATTAGTACATCATATTAATTGGCAAATGAAAACTTGAATTAGGATAATCTGAGAATATGTTATTCAAAGATAGAGGGGCTTTATAACCCCTTAGAGAATTTAAATTCTCAAATTAGTGATCAGCGTTTTCAGGAGGCTCAAGAATACTCGTAAAATAGTCATAATAATAAAAACACTGAAAATACCTAAACATTCTAATTCTCTATAAATTACAAGAACATTCATAAAAATGAATCAGATCTTAGAATGAGTTTAATATGAAATAAGAATTTATCAATATAATTTATATAAATCGAAGTCATCAATTTAAGAATCGAAGTCGGCTTATTAAGTCGGAGAAACTGTTTAATCGTTTAATTTATGGTACGAGACAATTGATATAATGCTATTATCACATTACACATTGGGTCTACATTTAAAAATTACCTTATATTTTTTTTTTACAATTGGCATGTATAGCACACATTTTACTCATACAAAACTTCACTGCTAGAAAACTGTCACATATATTTTTTTGGGAATTTTTTTTCTTTGTTTTTATTTCAAGTGTCTGTGTTTTCAGTTTTCTGTAATTTCAGGTTTGCTTGTTATTCGTTGTAAAGCTTTTGATAGATATATAAATCTGTAGAATTTTAATAGGTAGGTAAATATATATGTACATAAATTGTATAAATATTAATATATTAATCAAGTAAAAAGATGTATTATGTAGATTTTTATGCTAGAGAATTGTCAGTTTCTGTATATTTTTATTTAATTGATTTACGTTACATTGCATGAAAATGACGAAGTCGAAAACCTAATTGATCTCTTCGAAAATAGTTTCTGTAAATAAATTATTTAGTAGAATAGATACTAATCGTGCGAAACTTAATGGGTTTGTTTAAGTTTTTATAATTTAATTAAAACTTGTCTTTCTTACAATTATCTAATTAGTATTTAATACTCATTTAAAAAAAATTAAAACAGGTAGGTAAAATAAATTTGAAATTATTGCTAGACATAAATTAATTTAGTTAAATGTAGTTGATACAAATAGGACGAAAGAAATAAATAAGAACTGCCAATTCTCTTATCAGGCTCAAATATAGCAATAGATCTAAGGTATCTGATGGTTAGTATATATAACGAAAGCTATAAAATAAATATTATTTCCATAAGCTATAAAGAATTGGTGTAATAAATAATTATATTTTAAATTTAAAAGCTCATATATTCTTCTCTGATTTCAGCAAGCTTGTGGAAAGTATATCCCGGCCGGGAGTACAGTGCAAGGTAACCAAACCGGTGTTGCAATGGACGGGACTTACTTAGTGGAAGCGTCGTTCTAGGGCCCGTCCACTAGCCATATGGAGAGCTATGTATAACCGCGAGTGATATACTCAATGACTTGGACAAGACTAGTAAAATAATAACTCAATGGGCTCGTACCCAAAACAACAATTATTAGAATTATGAATCTGTGTAACTTAATTGTTCTAATTCTAACACGATACTGCCTAACATTAAAAAAAAAATATCAGATTTGTATAAGGATTGTGAACGAACACAGAGTTTTACACTGTGATTTTCAAAAATGGTTTAGTCCATTTCTTGTTCCATTCCATTTTTAAAAGACTTTCGCCATTCCAGTTTTCGATTCACGGAATGCGCTTTGGAATGGAAGTAACGTTGGGAAATGGATTTCATTTCTAGAAGACATGAAAGAGATTTTTGTGGAAGATTTAGAATCGTGCTCTTTATCTCGTATAGGAACGTAAAGTTCTTTCGCGTCCTCTCCGTGTAGTTTCATTTATCTGTATTAGTAATATAACAGTATTAATTAAGGTTTTTAAATGTTAATAAAGATCGGAATGATACGTCGCTTCTTATGACAACATGGATTAAATCGTTTAGTAATGTTTATTGTCTATGGACTTTATGTATCGAGAGGCGGTTTGAGAAAAGACAAAATAGTTTCAAATTTCAAATATAGTCAATAGTTAATTCGAATCATATCAATATTAGACAGTTATATAGATGTACCGGTATTATATAATATTTTGTTCATAGTTGAAGTCATTTAGCGGGGGTCCTAATTAAAAATAGCTCGTATATAAATACAAATAATATATCAAAATATTAGCTGATACATAATATTAAATAATACGGATTTTTCAAATCACTTTCTTCTTAGCTAATAGTAACTGTTATAGAATTAAAGATGGCGTCATTTCTAGTCGAAAGTTAAATGTGATTGAATTCGAAAAGTTGCTCTCAAATATTTGTATGTATTTTCTTAGTTTAAGTCGATTCATATAACATCGAATGTTATTTAATTTTAAATTATTATCGTTAAGATATTAGAGGTTCCTATTTATATAATTTTTCAAGTGATTTAATTATAAATTTTTTTCTTAATTTGAATGAATGAAATGTTGAAATTGGCTTCTAATTAAAGCCAATTCATTAATTTAAAAATTAATATTTGTAATTTATATAAGTTATTATAATAATTTTAATTTTTAACTGTCAGGACCTTGAAATGACTTGAATTGTGAACATATTAATTGAGGTCCCAACTATGAATCTATTATTTCCGTTAATTAATTTATTATACACTAGAAATCTAGTGCCTTCAATTGGTTATTTCCATTAGATCGCTACTCTGTGTTAGTGAGGCGTAAAATCTATTAAGAGTAAAGAGATGGAAATGACAATGTTATGGTTTGTTATGGAATTTATCACACAAAAACGAGTATACTTATATCTGCAAGGTATATTACCCTGCAATTATACTGAAATTTATTATTTATTCCAACCATGAATCGTTTCTAGTACAAAGTATAGTAGAGTCCAGAATTGATATACCATTTCAAGAATTTCTTTTACAATTACAAAGTTTTATAAACTCCAGTGCTATTTAAATTAATATTGGGAGCCTCTTAACAATATTGCCTGAGAGGTTAATAAAATAACGTATGCCAAATGCAATATTTTGTGTATAATTACTTCATTTGAAATAAAACTAGTTTTACGGATTCTATCGCGTTTGTATTTGATTTTTAATTGGCCGACGTTTCGAACACTTTACAGCGTTCATGGCCACGGGAGGGCTAAGGAGTCTCACGTCCAATAAGTCATCGTTATTACAGACATTTATATCTACCCGCAGTATCAGTTATTAAAAGTTTGATCCACTTTTTAATACAAATTCGTTGCCAGTACAAAAAAAAATGATTATATATATATATAAAACCTTATATTGTTTATGATCAGTTATTATTAAACATTTAATTTATGATAATTATTATATTGTGGCAATTAACAAGTTTAGAAAACTAACAAATCTATTGAGCTACCATCGGATCGGAACGCGGCCACACTGAGAAAGATCTGGCAAGAAAACTCAGTAAGCATAATACTAATTATTGACTTTTGAGTGGCGGCCTACTTTATCTTACTAAAATTAATTAAATTAAAATTTAACTATTATTGTGGATCAAATCTATATAATAAGTGCTCAGTGTCTTGCAGTCTTGTGGTGGTTTTCTTTGTTTTTTTTTTTTTTGATCTCAGCTTGATGATAATACCCATCCATCTTCTCTATTGATTTTTTTTTGTTTTTTAATTTCAATAGCCTCGCGAATCATTCTAGGCAGATATTGATGATCTTTTGAGAGGATATGTGGTTTATCAAACCTTATATAATGTTGGGTGTGGTTTTGACTGTGCATACAGACTGGAAACTTATTATGATGCCGGTACTTCACATCAGCTACATGTTCCTTGATCCGATTAGACTGCACAGATGGCGTAGTGGTTAAGATGCCGAACTTCTGTGCCAGTGCCGTGGGTTCGATTCCCACACAGGACATTACTTTGTGCGATCCACAAAGTGTTGTTCTGAGTCTCTGTGTAATTTGTCTGCGTTAATTGCATGTTTGTAAAGTCCCCCGCAATACAAGGTTTATTGCCTTAGTGCAGGGTGGTGTCTCTTAAAAAAGAAAAAAAAGAAAAAGATTTCTCACAGATCTCTTTGTTTGACCTATATAAGAGAGACCACAGTCTAGTCTATAAAACAACATTAAAGGATCAAGGACTATATAGCTGATGGAAAGCACTGCAGTTACCTAGTCTGCAGTCTCTGAGCACAGTCAAGACCGCGCCCATCATTGCATCAGGTTCGATAAACCACAAATCCTCGCAAAAGAACATTGATGTCTGCCTAGAATGGTCTTCGAGGCTATTGAAGTTAAAAAACAAAAATTTCAGTAGAGAAGTTAGATGGGGATTATCATCAAGCTAGGCACCTGTAATTCACTTAATTAAAAAAAATAGAAAGAAAACCACCTCAAGACTGCATGACACTGTGTATAGATTTGACACACACTTATTGTATAGATTTGAACCATAATAACAGTTAAATTTCAAAATTGTAATTTAGTTAATTTTAGTAAGATAAAGTAGGCCGCCAGTCAAAAGTCAATAATTAGTATTATGCCTACTGAGTTTTCTTGCCAGATCTTTCTCAGTGTGGCCGCGTTCCGATCCGGTGGTAGCCCAATAGATTTGTTAGTTTTCTAAACTTGTAAATTGCCACAATATAATAATTATCATAAATTAAATGTTTAATAATAAATGATCATAAACAATATAAGGTATATAATCATAAATATATACATATATAATCATTTTCTTTTTGTACTGGCAATGAATTTGTATTAAAAATGTGGGTCAAAATTTAATAACTGATACTTTAGTGGTTAGATATAAATCTCTGTAACAAGGATGACTTATTGGACGTGAGACAACTTAGTCCTCCCGTGACCATGGACGCTGTAAAGTATTCGAAACGTCGGGCAATTAAAAATCAAATATAAACGCGATAGAATCCGTAAAACTATTTTTATTTCAAATGTGTAAAACTCACGTAAACATTGGAAATCATTATATAATTACTTCATTTGATTATCCCAATGAGTTTCTTATAAAAAAGCTAAAAATATTAATAGATATAATACAATATTATAAATATCTCACTCACAAATTATACACTTGGCAGACGAGTAAGCGCAGCTGATGGTAAGTGGTAAATGCCGCTGATTGATTCCAGCAACAACAGGGCCATAGTAAGTTCGCTGCTTACTCTAAGGTGAGGTTTGGACTTCTAGCTGTCGCTCATCAAACGAAGCACAGTAGCAGATTGCTCCTACTCAGACATGAATTTTCTGCGTGAATGTGATACACTAGAAAACCAACATATTTATGGCTACAGACAGTAATATAGTCTATAATATGACTGCTACTTATAAATAACTAACTATGCTTTCCGTGTGGTGACGGAGTAAGAAAACCATTCACCACCCCATATCTTACCCGTGGGTGATCGTACGAGACGACTAAGAGATATAAAACGTATATAACATCCATGCGAGAGAAGGCAAACTCGAAACAAAACCCTATACCAACACGTCTGACCAGCGCGGTATAGTAGGTTGATTTCCCTCCCATTACGGAGGAGGCCCGAGCCCAACAGTGGGACATGTATGGGCGATGATGATGATGGATATACTTAAAATTCTATGTATATTTTGTGTGATAAATTTCTTTTCAAACATAATGAATAATGTATTTATAATCGCAAAGATATCCATGAGTATAGCATACAATGCAATTGTAATAAGTATAATAACATAATGTATCCATTATCGATCAATAATGGCAATACAATGAATGAGATCCAAAAAATGCCTTATGATTTTTTTATATACTATGTAAATAAACATATTTGCATGAATTCAATGCATTAGACGTCCAGGTAGCGAGAAAAGTTGCGGCTGCCATTTGGGCTTCTCAAATATTAAATATTTTCATGAATAATTAATACGCTCCTTTGCAAGCAATAATTTTTACAACGTCCATTATAAAAACATCCCTTAATTAAAGATGCTTGATTAGCATGCACTTAAAAAGCTGGTCATTGTGGCCTTGGACCTAAAGATCGATTGTTATACATCCCACTCGGCTTAAATAAATAAAAGTCTGAAATTCCGTAACTTGTAAAGAACAAGTTACGGAATTGCAGGCTCTATTTATTTAACTTGTTTGTTTTCTTTTGTATTATGCCATAAAGTATCTACTTGATTTTAATTTGTTTAAGTAATATTTTATCATGAAATTATACGAAGTGAACTATTATATTTCAATGAAATAAAATAGTTATATTTATAAATTATATTTATAAATCACTCTTTTATAATGTCGGTTCTAGTTTTTTTCCCATATATGTCCCACTGTTGAGCTGGGGCTTCCTTCAAATAAAAGAAATTAGCATACATCTCAAGTCTCTCTTTTAGAGATGTTATCTGCCTATATTTTCTTAATTTTTTTTTACAATACGCAACGGAAAAGAAGGGACTGTATCCATTGTATTCTTATTCCAACACCACACGGATGACAATTAATAGATACATATTAATTACATTTCTATAATTATTAAAATTGTATTGTTTTATAAACTCAGTTTTTATGAATACGACCCAATTATTAGATTCGTATCTCTAAAGATGAAACTATTATTCTATGCGGTACTATTGGTCGGTTTTTCATTGTATGTTTTAGTAGAGAGACCCCCTATTATAGATGAATCTTATGATGCATTAGCGAATATAATGTTATGATAGATAGATGAATTTATGTGGTTACTTAGAGATTTATTTAATTGTATGTTAATATTAGTTAATAAGACGATAAATAGTTTTAAGTGGAAAATTTATTGCATTGAATGCATGATTTTAAATGTAGATAAACATATTTTTTTCACCATGCTTTTATTTTTTTGAAAAATCGTATTTTTTCAAAATCGTCAGTGAACGTGATGATTTATGAAGCCAATAATGAATGACTTCGAAAATTTTCAATTGGAAAAAAAAAATAATTAAAAAAATATTTCTTAATGTAAAATTTAAAAACATTGACTTCTATTTATTGAAGTGTATATTGCTTGACAATTTATTCATATATTAACAGTTGAAGAAATTATCTTCTAAATTCATTTTAATAATTCCTATAAATAAGTCTACATAATAATTAGTAGACATAAGCGTTGTTTAAAAAAATAAATATATTCTTAAAATGGATTTTAAGTGTTTCAAAAATGTAGCACTGAATCCAAACATATAATTATTACTTTCACAAAACACTTTAAAAAGCATGATTTTTAAAATAAAATTCTTTTTTTTTTAAATAATATTTATCGTAGTATATAAAACCGAATTCGATATTAAAATGTTTCTTCCAAGAGTAATGCCAGAAGTTCTGTGAATTGTAATGGGAAATGTGTAATATTCAGTAAAAAAAAAAATAATATCTTAAGTATTTTAGATGTCGAATTAAAATAAATTTACTGAAATGTCCTTTTATCCTGTATCGCTGTTTACTGTGTGAAGTGCATATATATGTTATTATTAATAGTACATACTACATGGCATTTTAATTAAGTCAGAATTTTTATTGACAAGCTCAATTCTGTGTTTTTAATGTTAAATTAATCATGCCATCTAAATGTGTTTAATATTATTAATAATAAATCTAGCCTATTAAAATTTATTAACAAACATTCATTGGATACTTACTGATAATGACGTTAAAATCAAAAAAAAAATCGGAATAAGATTTACAGTTGCATTATTCAAAAATAATTATTTTATTATTGAAACATAATTATCTTTTTAGACTGAGTGTCTTATTTTTTTAGATATTATCATAACGGATCAATTGGACAATAAGCTTACATTTTGTTATAATAATTAGATTTTAAAGACGAAATAAAATATACCAACTGAAACTTAGAATATTATATTCTATAAACAAAATATAAATATATTTTGTTGTTATATTTCGACTAAATTTGTGATAATAAAATGCCATACAGTGTGTATTCGATGTTAGTGAATGATTTCTTGTCCGTATCCCTGTGATTATGTGGCTGTTTTATTTGAAATTGTTCGGTCACTGTTTTGTTTGTGAACGAAATACCTATGTCAAGTTTGACTTCGATATACTTCACTATTAATATCTATACTGATATATACGTGGTTGAAAAAATAAACGTAAAAACGTTTGTTTTTTAAATGCGTATAAAGTTATTGTTTAAGATTTTTTTTAAAAGGACTTCGATTTATAATTTTCGTAGTAAGAAATTTTAAATTATTTAAATTAAAAATTTCTTACTTCGAAAATTAAAATAATTATATTAAACCTGCTTGATCTATTATTAATTTAAATTACAGCATATAAGCATCCATTAAATTAAATGGATTAATCGAATTAAAAAAAAATACTTCCTTTTCTTCTTATTCTTAATTTTATTATGTATTAGAATATCTAATTATTTGTATATATTATGTTATTAAGTCACGATATTAAATATTTCTTTTGTAAATTAATCTTCCTTACTTTTTAAACTCATCATATTAAAATAATTAAATATCTACCGAGACATTTCTCAAATTTTAATTAATTTAATTACGACTAATATTTTATAAAAGTGTTAAATTGAAAAAAAATGATGATTTATAATATAATAAAACTCGTGTAATTAAAATTTCGTCAATAAATAATTTCTTTAACTTGAAATAATAATATTATCCACATAGATTTAAATTACAATTATTATTATTTCAATTATATGAAATTATTAATACCATTAAAATCATTGCTTCAGATTATCTATGTCGTAATCCGAGACCAAGTAACACTTTTACGAAATAATGTCATTTTAATAATAATAATAATAATTCACAACATAATAATTACTGTGTGTTTTCAAGACTGTGTTGTTTAAGTACTTAATAAAATCTATTTTGTGGATGGATATAATTAGATATATAGATTGAAAATTATAATGCTCAATTATCACACAAGTTCTATTGAAATATCTTACTATTGCCATACTTTTCGTCATCCTTATGGAGCGATACTTTTCAGTGATAGAATGATATTGTTGATCATTTATTACTGTCTAAAATTGTTGTCTAACAAAATATCAACTATTAATCAATCCACATGCCAAAAACATTCAGCCTCTAATAATAAAAACTAATTATCATAATTATATCAAAGTGAAAAATATTTTAACTGTACTCTCGAATCAGTTCTGACTATACGCTATCGAATTTGGATTCCGTTTCACAATTTCAGGTGACAGGAAAGTGTACAACCTTGAAACGTCCCTTGTAGATGGCCCTTGAAATGTCAATATGCTGGCATATTTTGAAAATAAAAATATTTGTGTTGAAAACCACTGCACTTAAATAATAGATACCTAAGGCAAGCTACACAATATAACATCAATGATTGATTAATATTATATGTCATACAAAATATAACAATAAATTTCCGTAGTAGTTACCTAAAATTAATTAAATCGGGCTTTAAGATAAAACGGGTACCCCTGAGTAAGATATAGATGTGAACGAAAAACGAATGCTATAATATAATTAAACAAATAATAAATCTAATTATATCTATTCAAATTGTTGTGAATTATGAATGATAGTATGTTGGACCAATATGGTGAACTTCGAGTGTGTAATGATTCTAGTCTAGTGATTGTTAGTGGAGGCTCGAGACGATGAAACTTTATTATGTGCTTTAAATACAAGAAAACACGCACATATAATCACATATATGTAAATAACGTGTATGAAGTTACATAAATACATAAAAGAATCAAAATTTTATTTCATATTGCGATATTAGATACCTACCTAATCACTAAAATTTAACGTATACCTTTCAAGTAAATTTAACATCATTATATCTTTGTTAAAGTATAATTTTCAAGTTTAACCTATAATGATAATGATAGTAAATTAATTAATTATACTTGAAAATTTTCTCCAAATGAACTTTTCAATAATTATTTATACATTTACTTCTTACATTTTATAATCTAATACATTCATGATCTCAACGCATTTGGTACAACGAACTGGTTCTATAATTACAAAATAGTCTTGACATTTAAAAATATATAATAAAATAAAAATTAAACAGGCAAATGCGTGAATTAAAATAAGTATTTATCTTTATTATATTTTGAAATATTTAAATAATATAATACATTTTATGACTTTAGGTTAATTATGATATGTGTATAGTATAATTAACCTAACTTCATATAATTACAGCAAAATTTAACAAGATGGCGTTCATCAATCATTAAAAAATATCATGTCTTATCTGTAACTTACGTACACGTAACAGAAGTGAAACTTCAGGGCTATTTATTTATATACAAACTTATATAGCTGCACTTGATAGGAGTTACCAGCCTTCTTGATATTATTAAAATCATATCAATCAATCAGACAGGGGCAGTTTTACCTACAGTGCAGAGGGTGCGGTGCACCCGGGCGCCGGGTGTTAGGGGGCGCCGAGAGCTACTCGGGACACATAGAGCCTCCACTGTAACGCTCCGCACGGAGCGGGTGCATCGCCGTAGCGTATTCCTAACCATTTAGAAACGTAGTGGGTGCGTTATTTGACAGGTTTGAGTAGGTTGCTTTGTCGCTATGCCCACTGTACCTTCATAATCCGATCGCGTTTACCTGGTTTTGTGTCAAAACAGTGAGACTAAGCATGGAACAACGCATTCCAGCGAGATTCGAAATTAAGTCGAACGTATTGTAACTATCAACCTATTCCATTTTGTTCACGCATTTTGATACAAGAGGGCGCCAGGTGATTGCTTGCACCCGGGCGCTACATGTAATAGAGCCGCCCCTGCAATCAGATATATTATAATTATCTATTATATCTATTGGACATAATACTCTTCTGTAATGGTAATGAAATTGACTTATTACTCCATTTTAATCAGACGGATTGGTCTTTTTATTTAGAGTTTCCCTTCTCTTGCAGCGATGTTATTTATTGGCGAATAATAAACTAATGGTAGTCAGTTTGCAATACTCATGAGAAAGATAACGTTTGCGAATTGAATTATTACTCAGTCGCCTCACGAACGGAATACCTATATAAAAATAAAAACTGTATATTGGTGAAAAAAGTGAAAATTAAACATTGTTTAAGAACTGTACTACTATCTATTGTTGAAAATTATAAACAAAAGCTATAAAATTAATTTAAAATTCATTAAAAACCTTTCTAAAATTATAACTGCAAATAAGACTATATTTGTTCATTACGTTTTGGCGACTAAATTCAACCTACCATTATAAAATTGTTTACAAGATTTGTGGCATGTCTAGAAAAGTTAATTTTATCAAAAAAAAAATTGCTTCTAAGGATTATAAAAATCTACTAAACTAACATCCATCATAGTGAACGAAGATACGCAAAATAACTATTTAGAAATAATAAAGATTAAAAGAATAATTAATAGTTATTATTATTATACTATCATCTTAAAATTAAGTAAAATAGCACCACTTATTTTTATAAACGCCGATTTGAACATTACAACGGAGTAAGAATATTCAATTCACCTTTTATTCCTTTGTTATGGCATTATCATCAAATGACATAACCAAGAAGAATAACTTGAAATAAAAACCTATACAAAGATATTAAAATCATGGTAGGATTGCTCTTTCATTTTAAAAGGGGCCTGTATTAAATTTTGAGCCATATACTAAGTAACGGCACGGAAACGTGGTCTCTAACTGTAGGCCTCATAACTAGGCTCTAAGTCGCTCAGCATGCTATGGAGCGGGCTATGCTCGGGACTTCTCTGCGAGATAGAATTCGAAATACGGAAATCCGCAGAAGAACGGGTGTAACCGACATAGCACGAATAATTGGCACGCTGAAGGGGCAATGGGCAGGCCACATCGCTCGAAGAACCGACAACCGCTGGGGAAGAAAGGTTCTAGAGTGGCGACCACATTCCGGAAGACGCAGTGTAGGACGCGCCCCCACTAAGTGGAAAGGCGACCCGATTAAGGTTGCTGGGCGTCGATGAATGCAAGCGGCACAGGACCGCACTCTGTGGCGTAACATAAATGATGAATAAATAATGAAATAATGATATATTAAGTAAAGAAACGTTGCAAATAAAAGTCATCATAGTAATTGCATTCTAATAATGAAACTGAAGTTTCACTTCGTAAATACAGCTATTCGCAGCGATTAAGAGTGCCCCATCATCGTCTCCAGTTGATGCTAATATGAATATATGATTCTATTGTCAAGAGAAACGTTTTGTCAACAGTTTGAGAGTTGTGAGGCTCTTGGTTTTGAACCTTTAGCTTAATCCTTTGTTATTTTGAAAAAAAAATAAAATAAACGTAATTGTATATAAATACCTAATGTTTGTGTTATTTTGTCTATGTATGTAATTTTTTTTTGATAGGATCCATCATCCATCTTAAAGTTGTTTGCGTGTCAATAAAATGACTCAGCGCTCGATCGGAGCGCATTTGAAGCCGAACCGTCTTGAGGATGCCTCGTTTAGAGGTAAAGCAAGTGTTAAATCTTTATTCGAAGTTCTGCGGCAAATTGCAAGTTGAAGTTCTGGAGGGTGGTCCTCATCATAGAAGTAAGATTTCCTTATATCCTATTCCACATTGATCCCATCCCTATCCTCCCTTTCTTGAGGTGTACGGTATATTGATTAACCGTGAGAAAGTGGTGGGTTTTCTTTCCTCTTTACCATTTTATAATAATAATAGGTTGCCGCCATGTATGGCATAATTCAATCGATTTTACCCCGCCCATTGTTCAGGACGAAATCTTTCAAGGCGATGGGACGGAGGAGAAGTCGTGTAAACATATAAAGTACAGGTATACTTATTATTGGACATACTATGGCTCTGTAACATCTCGCTTTTTGTCAGGGCGAAAAGCAAAGTGACGAGTCGGAAGGGAAGTCGTGCAACTCCATAACTTGCAGGTATATTACTTGACTGAGTATGGCTCTATAACATCTCCCTTATTATTCAGGACGAAAATTTGCAAAGCGATATGACAGAAGAGAGTGAAGGGAGAAGTAGTGCAGCAGTTATAACCTGCCGACCTGTCTTTTGCATCTCTTTCGACTAGTTAGAAACGACGAAAGGGAAGTCGTGCAGCCCCATAACCTGTGATTTGTATCTCTTTGCCGCCATTTGGGATAAATACAGAGTAATTTTTTTTAGATGGCATGCCCGACGGGTTAAAGTTTCGGGTATCGTCCTCAAGAGTTCTTAACAAAGTAACTTTGTATGATCGTATCTAGCCAGCATGATATGGCCTGCGTGATAATGATGCCCCGACGACGAAAGCTGCCGGGGCATTGACTCGAGAGGATACTCGTGAGGGTAGACCACCGGGTAGGCTACCGACGACAAAGACCGAGTTCCGATGGCCCACTCGCACGGCGTCGATAGGTACAGTGTAGGGCGGGTCTATGAGGTCGCGCGCCGCTTCTTCTGTCGCCCCGGACGGATTTGGCGGTGTGTGAAAACTTTATAGCCCGCCACCAAAAAAAACAATGGTGCCTATAGATATTCCAATTTCTTTCTTTGAAGGAGTCTCATCTTAAACATTATTTTATATCATCATCTATCTATCCATTCATAAACCTATTCACGAAAGGTAATAATGACAGAATTAGCGTGGAAGGTGGTATGGCGATTATATTTAGTTTTAAAAGATTCTTAAAGACTGTTGATGCCTAATGTTCTCATGATCCATCAGTTGTACGACTCCCAGCGATACATAAATGATCTGAACACATCATGGCGGGTTAAACATTTATGTTCGACCGTCGTCATCATACCGGTAGTTCGTAATAAAATAATTCATTACCTTTAAAATAGCGCCATCTAGTATAAAATGCTGTAACTAGTAAGTATACAATCGGTAGCCAACAAAATACGACACACGAACGAATAAACCGTTTGTGTCTGAAAGTTATTATACTTCTAATAGATGGCAGTAAAATAAACTTTTTGTTTCTTACAGATAGATTATATTCAAAGACAATTTACTCATATTCTTGCCTAATTAACCTAGAAAGACTAGATTATCTATAATTAGACACTATCATATTTAATGTCGTGTAGAATTGTAGATCTCAGTTAAAGGAAAATAAATCAGTAACTACCACTACAAAGAAAAAAAAACTATTAGGTATAAAAGTAATGAGTTGGTAAAATTCTAAACACGACACACAGCTATAATAATAGTAAGATCATGTACATTAAATAGTTTTTGTCAAAATTCTAACTGAAAATTAATTATTTTAAAAATATGAATTATGGTAATTAAAATCCATAAATATTAGTAATCATTTTAATAAACACAATTAGAACAAAAATTATTAATGCTGATAGTTTTCAATGTATAGCTAACTTCTCCTTTAAAGCTTTTTTTTGGCTTTGCCCTAAGATTAATTTAGTCGCCCTCTATTTTTTTAAATAGTAAACTAGTGATATTGTTCAGTTTTAAAAGCTCAAATATGTCACTTCTTCTGTTTCCAACAGAGATGCGATTTATTTGAAATACTTCTATTTAAAATGCAAATACAAAATGCAAAATACAAAATAGGTATTTTGCATTTAAATGCCTTTTAGTAAAAAACATTTTGTATTTTATTTGAAATACCTTTCGAGATGTAGTTATTTAGCATTTTTAATATTAATTTCAAAATGCAAAATACTTTCCAACATTACCTTTTTTTTTTAGTGGACTATGGATGCGTCTCGCCCCGCCGAATCGGTCCGGGGTGACGGAAAGGCGGCGCGTGAGAGTACTATTATTATTAATAACATAACA
Source organism: Lymantria monacha (assembly GCA_905163515.2). Classification (NCBI taxonomy): domain Eukaryota; kingdom Metazoa; phylum Arthropoda; class Insecta; order Lepidoptera; family Erebidae; genus Lymantria; species Lymantria monacha. The sequence goes on along the minus strand of LR991107.1, from coordinate 18,100,667 downwards.
GAATTTATTGATATGCGTAGGTACTGATAAATATGGCCAAAATGTCTTGCATAAGGTGCCATGTTATTAGACGTTTTTGTTTGGCTCGGCATTGTGTCTCTATTTCTAATGCTAGGGCCGCACCTGCGTGTATCATCCTGAAGTAATTTATGGCGAAGCTTCGTACGTTTGGTACACTAGAAAATTGTCGCGATAAAACTGTGGTCACATTAGCGACTTCGGTATTTTACACGAAGTATCGTGCAATAATTAAAGATGGCCGAAATCATTTTCATGCGTTTAACTATGGATGAGGAAGTGCTTTACTATTACAGCTATATTATGCTAATAATTACATAATTATATTTTTGGCACCCCTCATGGGTTCCGTTTCATAATGGTGTATAAATTCTAACACCATTTCATCACCCCACTCCATATTTATTGATTAACTGGAGATCCTCGAACGCGTCTAAACACCACGAAAATTTTCCCAGAAATGGAAAACGCTAGTCTGACCACAGAGCGCGATATATTAACGCGGTAAAACCCTTTGACTTATCGCCACCCAAGCGATAACGCACACGAAGCCTGAATGTTCGCGACGATAGTCAATAATGACCAGTCACATCTGCGTGTATCGTCTCATTGCACGAAGCTTCGTGACGATACACGCAGGTGCGGCCCTAGCATAATGATAAATACCTAAATAAATAAAAATTTCTGAGATTTGGTCAAAAGGTATTTTATTTTGAAAAAGTATTTTGAAAATACCTATTTTGCATTTAGCATTTGAAATACAAAACGCAAAACTATTTGGTATTTTGCATTTGAAATAGTAAATCTGAAAAGTATTTTGCATTTTGTATTTAAATGCTTTTTTAAAACCATTTTGTATACCTCTGGTTTCCAACTTAGTTCCAGTATATTAAACAATTGTATTTTCGGCAATACTCACGCGTTAGAGTCGATTATGTCGACCCGGGTTTCGAGCATGTCCGATGCTCATCATCAGGGCGAGTGCGCAGCTGCGTCTGCGAGCCCCCGACGCGCACTGCGGCTAGCGTACCCCTCACGACCCAGCTAGGTGGACTGAAGACATCAAGAAGGTCGCAGGAAACTGTTAGATGCAGGTGGCACAAGACCGTTGCGAATGGCATTCTAGTGGGGAGGCCTATGTCCAACAGTGGACGTTTAGGGGGTGATGGATGGATGGATGGATGTTAAATATTAAACGTTAATAAGAATACATGATTTATAAAAATAACTAAATTAATTCAATCTTTATGCCTACTAAATATTTTTACAATCATCATCTTGTTCTTATCTCAATTACTTGCGGTCGAGGTATGTCATCTTCCTCCATACAGCCCTATAAGACGTCATCTCTGCAGTCACTCCCTGTCTATCCATGTCATGCCTCACGCAGGCCATCCATCTTTTCTTCGAACTTCCCTTACCCCTAAAGTCTTCAACATTCATACTTAAAACTTTCCTTACAACATTACTTTCATCCCGTCTCATCATATGTCCATACCATGTCAATCTTTCACTCCTTAACTTTTCCGTCACTGGCGCAACTTTCAAACTTCCTCTTATATGTTCATTTCTTATTTTATCCATTCTTGTCACACCACACATCCATCTTAACATTCGCATCTCCACTACATGCAGTCGTCTCTCATCCGTCGCTTTTGTCGCCCAACATGCTGATCCATGCAGTACAGCAGGTTTTATTAGGGTTTATATATTTTGCCCTTTAATTTAAAGGGTACTTTGGGGTCGCATGTTTTACCCGTGAACTGCCGCCATTTCATCTATTTCACATCAATCCTGTGCTTCGCCACGCGATCCAGGTCGCCATCGCTTTGGATAAGAGAACCGAGGTATCGAAAGTTCGAGCATACTGGGATAGGTACTCCATTTAGAGTTCATCATCATTCTCCTACTCTTATCCCTATTACTTGGGGTCGATACAATATGTACTCCTCTTTCATAGTAGGTACATATTGTAAAAGTCATTGGCAACAGTTTTATGACCGGCCGCCTGCCAGACGTCAACCCTCCTTGGGAATGTAATTGTTGACCAAACGGCATCAGATGGATTTGGCCCAGTTCATTATAAGGCTCTTAGTCGTCTTTCACGACATCCACGAGCAAAGTAAGGGTTGGTAGTATTCGTAGCCGCTACCACACATCGATATATACATATATATATGTATATATTATTATTATATGTATATATTATATATGTATATATTATTATTATATGTATATATTATATATGTATATATTATTATTATATGTATATATTATACATACATACATATCATCACGCCATATCCCTTGCAGAGTAGGCAGAGAGAACAGAGTGCCAGAGAACTCTATCTCTGCATACTTCACTCGCTTCCTCAACATTCATAATTCTCTTCATACACGCTCGCCGATTTCGGAGACTCTTGACTCCACCTTCCTTCAGTACATGACCGATCTGGTCTAGTAGTCTCGGTCTCCCTCGGTACCTACATCCTTCCACTTTCGCATTGTATATATAAGAGTAACTTAACATATATATATATATATATATATATATATATATATATATATATATATATATATATATATATATATATATATATATATATATATATATATATATATATATATATATATATATAGGTACAATAAAGTACATTATTTCATTGTACATAGGTATGACGTAATAATGGGTTCATTGCTACCATTAAAATGTATTGCACGCTCACATAGACCAGTGTCTCGTATAATTTATATTGAAGCTGGATTTATTTTGCTGCAAATTATAAAAATATGTAAGTTTATTATTAAAGTAACTTTGTAATGCTTATGGTGGTAAACGAGCAAGCAGCACACCTGATGGTAAGTGTCACTGCCGCCCATGGATCTTTGCAATACCAAGGGTATAGGTAACGTCCTTGCACTACCCCAGACGGATTATGGAGGTTAACTGAACATTAGCCTGTCAAAAAAAATGTGGATAAGATAATAAAATTTCTTTAATTGGAATAATGGTTAGGTAAAAATTGTACAATCTTTTTGAAGTGAAAATTTCTTTTGACGCAGCGCACATAGACTTTTTCGTAAGCTGTGAGGCTGATCTGTCACGCTCTAAGGTGAAAGGCTCGATCGGGTGAACTCGGGACCGCCGAGCATACCCGACCGAGAATGATACAGTCAGCTGCTCTTCACTGCTGTGTCGCTTTGCTATATTCAATTTACATATAATTATTGTTATTATTAATTATTATCAATTATTCAATAGTTTTTAATAGTTATCATTGATAGATAGTAAATAGTTTTTAATAGTTATCATTGATAGGGGGCATAGTCCGGAGCGTGCTCGTTCGCGTCCCCTGCCAGTCTAATTAGACTGCTAATCCGGCTCGATATGCGTACCGCAATGCGGGTTAGGGCGTCCCCCGGAGGCGACGCGTACCGACCCGCCCCCGTCGGTACGAACATCGGCAGTTGCGGCGATGGGGACCGCCACCCATCACGCCTTGCCCAGTTAGGCGAGTCGAGGAGAGCAGAGTGCCGGGTGGGCACGTGGAATGTAAGAGGTTGTGTGGAAGGTAAGTTGCACGAGCTGATATCCGTCATGGCGGACAAACAGCTAGACGTGCTCTGTGTAACAGAGACCAAGCGAAGGGGCAGTGACGCCTGCGATCTTCCTGGTGGCGGGATGGCTCTGTGGTCTGGTCTACCACAGAGCGATCGAGCCAGCATGGGGGTAGGGGTGCTGTTGTCCTCTCGCTTGGCCTCAGGTGTAAAGGATTACGGAATGTATGATCCCAGACTTCTCTGGGTCCGTATAAAACTAGGTGTCACCAAGGTATTCATGGTTGTAGCATATGCTCCCGTAGGATCCTCGGTGGCATCAGACCTAGAGAAGTTTTGGGACAATGTTAGGGAAGTTCTGGATATGGCAGAAACCAGTGAACGCGTGATTGTATGCGGAAATTTGAACGGATGGGTGGGGACCAAGCGTCCCGACTATGAGGACGTACTTGGTCCATTTGGTGATAAGAGAGTGAACGACGCAGGTAGGCTCATAGCGGATGTATGCATGGAGAGAAACCTTATTGTGTCAAACACGTTTTTCCAACATAAGGACATCCATATGTATACATGGAGAAGGAATGAACAGAAAAGCATAATAGATTTAATTTTGGTAGACAGTCGCCTCCGAAGCAAAATATTGGACGCAAGAGCCTACAGGGGCCCCACAGTCGATACGGACCACTATCTCGTTATTGGGAGATTTAGTGGTCTGTCCAGAAAGTGGAGGCACTGGCGAGAGCGTGTCCACTTCGGAGGGCTTGAAAGAATAAAGGTTGAAAGGTTGAACGGTTGGCGCCGGTGTTGGATGTGGTTTAGTAGATCAACATTCGACAACGGCGTCCTCCGATGGCATCAGTATGGATAAAGTTGAATGGGCGATAAGAACTTTGAAAAATGGTAAAGCAGCGGGCATTGATATGGTGTCTGCCGAGATGATCAAGCTTGGTGGCTCTTGTGTCTGGGAGGCGTTCCTGTTGCTCCTCAATTTATGTTGGAGCTCGGGAATGGTTAACAGGGACTGGAATAGCGCAGTCATCGTGCCTTTGTTTAAAAACAAGGGTTCACGTTATGACTGCGCAAATTACAGAACCATAAGCTTGACCAGTTTGGCAGCAAAAGTGTATGGAAAAATTATTGAAAGGAGAATGAGGATGGTGTCCGATGGTTTACTGTGTGAGACACAAGGATGTTTCAGGAGTGGAAGGGGATGCATGGATCAAGTGTTCTCTCTGCGCAACATTGTGGAGAAGCATCTGGCTCTAGGTCAGAGGGTTTTCTGCAGTTTTGTGGATCTGGAGAGAGCATTTGACACGGTTGTACGAAAGGAACTTTGGGACATTTTACCGGAGTATGGTATTAGCGGTAAACTGCTACAGGCTGTGCAGTCCAGTTACATGGGCTGTAGAGCCTGTGTGCGGCTGGATGATGGAATGTCGCCTTGGTTTGACGTCAATATCGGCGTTAAGCAGGGGTGCGTTCTGTCAGCCAGGCTGTTTATCATATATCTGGATAAATGTCTCCAAAGGTTGAACGATATGAATGTGGGAGTCTAGATGGGCGACTCAGTGGTCACTGCTCTGCTTTATGCAGATGATGCAGTCCTGCTGGCACAGTCAGCGACTGACCTGCAGACTCTAGTCGACACAATGACAGAAGATTGTAAGAAAAGGGGTCTACGCGTGAATGTGAGCAAAACCAAAATAATGGTCTTTGAAAGAGATAAAACCAGAACAGATGTAAGAGTAACAATAGGTAATGATGTACTAGAGCAAGTGGATGAATTTGTATATCTTGGATGTGGATTTAGCCGAGATGGAAGGTACACCACTGATATAGAGCGAAGAGTGAATGCGGGCAATAGAGTGAACGGAGCGTTGGGGCAACTTCTCGGCAGCCACCACCTCAGCCAGAAGGCACGTGTAGCAATACTACAAATTAATGCGGTCGAAATGCGATCTCTGCGGAAAATCTGTGGAGTTAGGCTGACCGACCGCATTCGTAACGACGACGTAAGAGAGCGAGTAGGTATGACAGAGAGTATTGGTGTAAAGATGCGAAAGGGAATGCTCCAATGGTTCGGACATGTGGAAAGAATGCCGAACGAACGCCTGGTTAAGAAGATATACAATGCGAAAGTGGAAGGATGTAGGTACCGAGGGAGACCGAGACTAACCTACCTAGACCAGATCGGTCATGTACTGAAGGAAGGTGGAGTCAAGAGTCTCCGAAACCGGCGAGCGTGTATGAAGAGAATTATGAATGTTGAGGAAGCGAGTGAAGTATGCAGAGATAGAGTTCTCTGGCACTCTGTTCTCTCTGCCTACCCTGCAAGGGATATGGCGTGATGATATGTATGTATGTAGGTATTGATAGATACGTAACAATAATTATTTTAACAATAATTTTTTAGTTTTACATTGTTATATAATTAGTGGTTTATCGTGCTAATATAATATTATTTAGTGAAAAAACATTGACCATTATAAAAAATATAATAAATTTTTTGATAATTTTAAGTTTTCACTTCTGTCGGCAGTTCTCATGACTGCTTTTTACTTTTTCTTTTCAAATGCCACAATGAACGGTAGTGACCACTTACCATCGGATGGCAATAACCACTAGTTAATATATTATCATTATAAACAAATCTATGTTAAAGTGCAGTGACGCATCAAAGAGCATTAAATATGCACTTACTTATATTGTAGTCGATATGGACTTAACGGTTCCGTGTAACATAGAGTATGGAATTAATACAGATAAGTCTGTTGCCGTGTAATGACAGAGTACGAGTAAAATTCGTCAAGTCCTTTACCGTTGATGTCGTCTAACAACTGAGTACATTCAGAGAGCATCGTTTTTTTTTTATTATGGCTTATGGTGGCAAACTAGCAAGCAGCACGCTTAATGATAAGTGTTACTGACGCCCATGGACCTTTGACATACCATGGGTACAGCTAGGCCGTTGCCTACCAATAGAAACCCCAAAACCATCCAGAAAATTGGGCATCCAGCTCTCTCGCTCACCGAATGAAGCGCAACAGCACATTGCCATTGCTCAGACGTTGATTTTCTACGAGAGTGTGGTACTAACCCTACCCTCAATAAAAGTATAAGTGAGGTTTATTAGGTCAATTGCCCTCCTGTTGTGTAAAAGACCGGCGCCTATTAATTAAACTTGTATGGGCTTAAATGCTGCACTACAAGGGATGAAAATATACATGTTAAACAGCTGTACACACAGTTTTCTAAGTCTTCAAAGTAACCGTCCATACATTAATCAGCCTAAAAATAATAATTATTAAATATAGACCTTACCACAAAGAGACAGTGACATAATCGCCAGAATTGATAAACGATTCGATGATAGCAGTTAGTCTTGTAATTTTTTTTTTTAATGAGAACACCTTACACTGAGATATGTGCCGTGTGGTTACGGCTTCGAATACTACCAAACCTTATTTTGCTCGTGGATGTCATAAAAGATGACTAAGAGCCTTATAACGACCTAGGCCGACTGCTTCTGATGCCGTTTGATCAACAATTACATTCTCAAAGAGAGTTGACGTCTGGCAGGAGTCCGGTCATAAAACTATTGCCAATAACTTTTACAATATGTACTATGAATGATGAGTACATATTGTATTGACCCCAAGTAATTGGGATAAGAGTAGGAGAATGATAAATGATGACATTACACTAAGATATAAATCTTTATGTCTTGGGGGAATACATAAATGTACAAATTAACAAACACAATTTACACATTGACTCCGTACTCAGTTTTTGTATCACACAAAGAATAGTCTTACTTGTTATATGCTTTATTTATAGTGTGGTGCTTAGTAAGAATACATTACCGCCCACAATTGTATCCATTACTGTCGTAATAAACGACTGAAGGATATAACTTGCATCTATGCAAGAGGTAAGAAACTCAAAATAAAAGCTTATACCTACATTTCGTTAATTTTCTATTACGGAAGAAGCTTTAACCCAGCTGTGGTTACAAGAAGCCAAGATAATGATGAAAATCCTATACCTACTATTGACTACTAGTACTTAAATGTTTTCTTCCAATCTTGGAGGAAGCTAGTGTCCAATAGTCAGACATATCATCGTCATCATCATTCTCCTACTATTATCCCAATTACTTGGGGTCGATACAATATGTACTCTTCTTTCATAGGACATATTGCAAAAGTTATTGGCAATAGTTTTATGACCGGCCGCCTGCCAGACGTCAACCCTCCTTGGGAATGTAATTGTTGACCAAACGGCATCAGATGGAGTTGGCCCAGTTCCTTATAAGTGTAAGCCCAATATTGAGTCATATATGAGTGGGAAAATAAGAAAAATAGTTTATAATATCTTCTGCGAGGATTGATGTTATTAGGCATAAAGAATCAGTACAATGTGTATTGTGTATATTGTTGAACAATTACTTAATCTATGACTATTACACTTGTCGGAAATATAAGAAATATTGCTTTAAATGAACTTTCATTACTTTTTATCTTTACATTATACATATAATTATTATGTAAAAATGGTCTAGTAGTGAGGATATTGACCTACACTGACAAGTGGTTATGGGTTGGATGCCCACACAGGAGAATCTTGTACCATCCACAGATTAGTTTTGGCTATATTTTGTGTTCGTTAATTATATGTTTGCAAAATCTATGAAATACAAGTAGTTATTATTTTCTAAATGCAGTGTTGTTACACCGATGACAAAGATCGGGTACCGGTGGCCCGCTCGCACGGCGAAGAGAGGTGTTTGCAGGGTGGGTCTATGGGGTTCTGAGTCGCTTCTTCCATCGCCCCGGACCGATTTGGCGGGGAGCGACCACGTCCATAGCCCACCGCAAAAAACAAAGGTTGTGTAGTATTTAAAAAATATATATATCTGTGAATCATGCAATATGTCACCTTCCATATTTTTTTAGAGAGTATAGTATAAACGACATGGAATTAAACTGATAACGGCAATGGAAGAAGGAAAACTCGAAATAAAATCTTATGTCATCCCATGCCTATATTATAGTAATGAAGAGGACAGAAATAATTTGAGACCTCAAATTTGGAACACGTGTTAATGGTAGGATCACGCTGTTGTCAATTTTCTACCTGTAACCATAAATTGTCTGACTTCATCATCACCATCATCATAGCCCACAAATGTCCCACTATTGGGCTCGGGCCTCCTCCGTAATGGGTGGGAAATTAACCTACTATACCTGGTCAGACGTGTTGGTATAGGGTTTTGTTTAGAGTTTTCCTTCTCTCGCATAGATGTTACATGCGTTTTATATCCCTTAGTCGTCTTGTACGATCACCCACTGGTAAGATATGGGGTGGTGAATAGTGTTCTTACTCCGTCACCACACGGAAAATTGTCTGACTTGTCGACAGTAGGCATTCTTGTAGCTGTGTGGTAGCTAATCGTATACTACCAACCCTCATTTTGCTTGTAGATGTTATAAAAGACGACAAAAAGCTTTATATCTACCTGGGTCAACACCACCTGATGCCGTTTGGTCAACAATTACATTTTCAAGCTATAAAACTATTGTCAAACCTTTGCCAAATAATACATATCGATTCGACCATAAATAATTGGGTTAAGTGCAGGAGAATGATGATGATCTCCACAGTATTCTGATATCACCATTTGAGTAGTAGCAAATAGCTACTTCTTTCTGTGAGAAATAGCCTGAGGCCCAAACCTTATTTTATAGATAGATCTCGCTGACGTAATTCGTAACGACGACGTAAGAGAGCGAGTATGTATGAAAGAGAGTGTTGGTGTAAAGATGCGAAAGGGAATGCACCGATGGTTCGGACATGTGGAAAGAATGCCGAACGAACGTCTGGTCAAGAAGATATACAATGCGATAGTGGAAGGAAGTAGGTACCGAGGGAGACCGAGACTAACCCACCTAGACTAGATCGGTCATGTACTGAAGGAAGATGGAGTTAAGAGTCACCGAAACCGGCGAGCGTGTATGAAGAGAATTATTAATGTTGAGGACGCGAGTGAAGTATGTTCTCTCTGCCTACCCTGCAAGGGACATGGCGTCATGGTATGTATGTATGTATCTCGCTGACCATTAGTATTCCAAAGGTCTTTAAGCGACAGGTACCTACTACTTACCATCAGGTCCGCCACCAAAAGCCGAATTTCAATTAATTAGGCTTCTTTGCAGCTGTATGTCGTAATATTGCTGTGTGATGACGGAGTAAGAACACGATTTAACACCCCCTATCTTACCCATGGGTGATCGTAAAAGATGACTTAGGGATATACCTAATATGCATATAACATTTATGCAAGAGAAGGAAAACTCTAAATAGAACACTATACCAAAACGTCTGACCAGCGTGGCTAATTGCCCGCCAATTGTGGGGGAGTCTGGAACCCAGTAGTGGTAAGTATATGAGCTAAAATAATAATTAACTATGTCTACTGATGAACGTATGTGTTTCCAAGATAAATAACGCAAATAGCGATTTGGCGATCGAATTTCTGTTATAAGTTTTTCAGTAGACTGCTGTCAATATTCTCTGCTAACATTAATGATTGCAATATTCTTAACACATAATACAATTAAAGAAACGATTTCAGTAACGTCGGTGATCATAATCAATCGTTTCATAACATTAATACCATCTCGCGCAAATATAAGCGCTAAGTTTTGTAACGAGGCTCGCCATTTTAAGATTAATATTTAGTTCTAGATTGTATATAAGTTAAGTTAATTTTTGTATGTATGTTTAAAATTATGTATCTACTAACAAACTCAGTTCTTTCCGTGTGGTGACGGAGTAAGAATACAATTCACCACCCCCTATCTTGAACGTATCGACGACTAAGGGATATAAAACGCATTAATATCAATGTGAGAGAAGGAAAAGTCGAAACTAAACCCTATACCAACACATCTGACCAGCGTGGTGTAGTAGGTCAATTACCCTCCCATTATGGAGGAGGGTCGAGCCCAACAGTGGGACATATATGAGCTGAGATGATGATGATAAAACTCAGTCCGTTGGTTTGTTTGTAGAAGTCGATATATCGCAGCGCCGCCTGGTAACGAGTTATATCAACAATCGCAAAGTGAGGATAGTTTATAAACTTCGTAAATAAATACATATACACACCAATTTTCATAATGATCGGACAAATAGTTTCTGAGTTTAGCGATGTCATATATACAAACATCCTCATTTATAGATCTATAAATACTTATTTTTATTAGCTGATGATTTTTTTAGACCTACCTAGACCAGATTGGTTAAATACTGAAGGAAGGTGGAGTCAAGAGTCTCCGAAACCGACGAGCGTGTATGAAGAGAATTATGAATGTTGTGGAAACGAGTGAAGTATGCAAGGATAGAGTTCTCTGGCACTCTATTCTCTCTGCCTACCCTGCAAGGGATATGGCGTGATGATATGAACGTAGGATTTTTTTTTTGATAATTATCTCCATTTCTATAGAAAGAAAATGGAGTAAAAAAATATTTACAAAAAAAAATCATCTTCATTACCATTCTCCTGCTCTTATCTCAATTATTTAAAGTCAACACAATACTGACCGGCCGCCTGACTGAAATAAACACTCTTTGGGAATGTAATTATCAACCAAAATACATCAGATGTTGGCTCAGGACAATATAATAAACTCTTAATTACTAAATCTCTTAATTCATATTAGAAACTTTATTGGTGACAGTGTTAATTATTATAATATTTTTTTCTTATTGTATAATAAATATATTAGGGGAAGTTTGAAAGCGCCAGTGATAGAGAAGTTTAGGAGCGCGAGATTGTCTTGACATGGGCTTGTGATGAGGAGGGATGAAAGGCATGTGACAAGGAGGTTTATCAATATGCTTGTAGATGGGCGTAAGAATCGTGGGAGACCCAAAAAGAGATGGATGGATTGTGTAAACAAGGATATGTGGCTGATAGAAGATAGTGGAAGGCGAGAACATGTGCCGACCCCATTTAGCGTGGGATGTGGGATCAAATGGTGATGTAATATAAATATAATACTGTATGTTTCTTTGATGCAATAAATAAATAAAGCTCTTAATCATATTTTACAACATCCACAAGCCGCTACCACACCACAAAATGACAACCTTTTTTTTTTTTTTTTTTGTGTGTCTTAGTTGTTAGCCTCAGATGGCTATGACAACTTTAGCCAGACTGTTGGTGAGCGCTGAGGGCTTTCAACCCGTAAAATGACAAGCAAAACCATATGTATATATAATATAACACGCTAACAGTTAACTTACATACACATACATATGCGATGCAGTTTTCACGATACATGGACGCACACTAGCACACACACATAAAATAATTGTGGAGAGAATATAAAAAAAATTGCGCTAAGTGTGCCTTACTTGTGCGCTGTGAGGTGAGTACACCCACTGGTTGAAGCGGACTGTGATTTTTATTTTTATATTTTTTTAGTTCTATTCACATTCAATTTTAAAATTGTACAATAATTTCAGTTCATATATGTCCTACTGTTGGGCTCGAGCCTCCTCCAGAATAGGAGCGAAATTGATCTAGTATATTACGCTGATTAGATGGGTTGGGATAGGGTTTTATTTCGAGCTTTCCTTCTTTTATATAGAACATCTTAAAGTAACGTCTTTCTATTACATCTTAAAGTAAATATTTCTAACATCCACGTCTAAAATAGGGAATAATGAAATATATTCTTACTCTGTCACTATTTTATGTGTGTTTAACTGTTAACTGCAGACAATTTCAATAGCTTTGCCCAGCTCTTAACCCAGTAACTTCATCACCATAAACAAAAATCATTTATAATGTTTATACCCTGTGAAGGTACTTAGGTACTTATCGTCAAATCTTATGGTAAATTTTAACATTTAACCTTGAATTAATCCAATAAAATACCATCGGATCGGAGCTCGACCGCCAACGAGAAGATCTAGTGAGAAAATTAGCGGCTTTGTCTATTATTTCTATATTTTTTTGTTACTTCTTTTTTTACTGACAGCCTGTGAAGACTGTTGAAGCTGAATATTGTAACATTCCTCATATATACATAACATAGACACCTCCCAAGAATTAAGAGGACTATTAGTGTGACTAGACCATAGTTTATCAAATCTATAAAAGCCAAATGTTAGTGATAGGCCTCCAAGCGTGTTAAGCATTAGTTCGTGAATTTGTCGATATACATATCATTTTTGCATTTTCAACCCTTGTATCTCCGTCATTAAGAGAAATTAGTAAAACTGATCACTAAAAAAAATTCCACATAATCATCTAACTTTTGACAAAAGATCACAAGAATCGATTGAGCAATAGGGTCTGTAGAAAAAAACAGCCTAACATCCGGAAATTTGGACAGAATAATGAAATCACTTTTTTCCAAACTTAACTGGAGATAATCGCCACGTTTTGCAGCCCAATTCACAATCGTAATTGACATAAACGACATCCCAAGTCACTTCTGGTATACTATGAACCTTGTAGCAACTCGAGAAAATTTCCATGCAGTCAGACGGTTTCTGCCATTGCATACTAATGCCTTCTATATTAAAGCAAGTGATATACAAGGCTTTTAAGTAGCTGTTTGGTACCGGTTACGAATACTACCAACCCTTACTTTAACGCTACCTACCAAAACTTACTTATAACGACCTGGGCCAACTCTATCTGATGCCGTTTAGTCAACAATTACATTCCCAAGAAGGGTTGACGTCTGGCAGGCGGCCGGTCATAAAACTGTTGCAAATAACTTTTGAAATATGTACTATGAAAAAAGAGTAGGGGAGAGTCGGGTAGCCCCGGCCGGCGGGTACCCTCGGCCAGTGCTAGTTACAGGAAAGTTCGCACACATACATGCACAAGTGTCACATCCACACGACCGCAGCACCATTTAGCCGTATATTCATATCAAACGCGCTGCGACTGATGTGCGAACAACACGTGACATTCGTTTGTTTAACAGTACCTATACTTTTGTGTGCGCCGTTTACTTTTTGAGTGCGGTTATTGGTTATACAATGTAAGTACTTCACCATAGTATATTACTAATTCTGTAAGTTAGTCATTATAGTTAACAAATTAGGTAAATACTTGACGTTGTTTTTATTGATATTTCCTATATGAATAAAAACATAGGATCGAGGCGGTCGGGTACAATCGGACACTTTTTTGTCGGGTACCCCCGGACATTTCTTTTATGACGAAATGTTTAGTTTCTTGGATTGCATAGTGAAATTAAGAAACGTGGTAGTTTCACCATGTCTGTTTGTCTATGCATCTCTATGTTACAGTCTTTTTTTATTACAATGTTGAGACAAGTGTATAAAATCTTGTGTCTTTTGCAGATAATGCCAAAATTCAAAGGAAGGATTACGCCTAGAGGAAATTGGGACGAAAATAAAATGAAACAGGCTATAAGATGTGTACTGGAAAAAAAGATATCGGTGAGAGAAGCAGCTGAGAGATATGACGTGCCGAGAAGCACCCTTCAGGATCGGATAAAAGCTGTCGGTAGTGGACAAGAAGCACAGTTCAAGCCAACACTAGGGAGATATGAACATACCTTCTCAGAAAATCAATCACTGCAATTATATAACCATGTCAAAGACCTCGATAATCGCCTGATGCCGCTGACCAAAGTAGAGTTTTTGAAATTGGCATTTCAATTTGCAGAACGTTTAAAAATACCTCATAGGTTCAATAAAGAAAAGAAAATGGCCGGCAAAGATTTTTATTATAGCTTCATAAAGAAATACCCAGATATTGCTCTCAGAAGTCCAGAGTCAACCAGCATTGCAAGAGCCGTTGGGTTTAATAAACCACAAGTCTATCGGTTTTATGATCAGCTCCACCAACTACAAGATAAATACAAATTCCCTGCCTCCAGAATATACAATGCTGATGAAACGGGGGTCTCCACTGTACACAAGAATGAGAAAGTTATTTCTACTAAGGGAAAAAAGCAAGTTGGCAAGTTGACTTCTGGTGAAAGAGGACGAAACATTACATTGATGTTTGCTATGAGCGTGTGCGGCCATTTTATACCTCCACTTTTTATTTTCCCGAGGAAAAGGATGGATAAAAATGGTCGTTTGATGATTGGAGCTCCACCAGATAGCATTGCTATTCCACACGAAAGTGGTTGGATGAATGGTGAGATATTTTTAATGTGGCTCCAGCATTTCAAACAGCACGTACAGCCTTCGAAGGAGAACCCTGTCCTTCTGATTCTCGATGGACATGGAAGCCATAAAGAGTTGGCAGTGATAGAATTTGCTCGAGCTAATCACATCCATATGATTAGCACTCCACCACACACAACACACAAGGTGCAACCTCTGGACAGGGTATTTTTCAAGCCGTTTAAGTCTGCATTTGGTTCAGCAAGCGCAATGTGGATGAGACAAAATCCAGGG
Source organism: Lymantria monacha (assembly GCA_905163515.2). NCBI lineage: Eukaryota > Metazoa > Arthropoda > Insecta > Lepidoptera > Erebidae > Lymantria > Lymantria monacha. The sequence continues at coordinate 18,085,628 of LR991107.1, read as the reverse complement.
GCTAGGATCACTGATTATGACATCGCTGCTTTAGTCAATTCAGCTTTCGTTAAGGCAGCGAGACTAGAAATAGCACAGAATGGGTTCAAATGCACAGGGATTTATCCATTCAATAGGGAAATTTTCAGTGATTTGGATTTTTTGCCATCATTGATGACCAATATTGAACAGGAACCAGCTTTTTCTGAAGAGACAGTCGTGGGATCACAGTTATCAACTAGTTGCAATCAGCAGAAATCCAGATGCTGCAATCAACAGTCATCCTCTAGTGGTACCCAGCAGCCATCCACAAGCTGCAACCAGCAGCCATCCACTAGTTGCACCCAGCAGCCATCCACTAGTAGTAACCAGCAACCATCTACCAGTCTTATATCACACCCATCAGCCAGTGGCAATACGCAGCCATCATTTATGCCCGCATCAACGTCAGAAATTACAGAATCAACTGCACCTGCTACTGTAAATGAATTGCTTAAGCAGTTGTCCCCTCTTCCCGATGCATCCAAGAGGCGTCTTGCAGCGCGTTCACGAAAAACACAAAAAAGTGAGATTCTGACATCTTCGCCCTTCAAAAATGCGTTGGTAGAGAAAAAGGCTGCGACCAACACAACCAAGGCTGCAACCAATAAAACTACAACGAATAAAAGAAAGGCGGCAACTAATAAAATGAAAACAAAGAAGAATATTCAAAGTTTGACTCAGCTAGAAAGAGACCACGATACAGAATGCATCATTTGTGGAGAAACGTTCGAGGAAGATTGGATCCAGTGTCATAGATGCAAAGACTGGGCGCACGAAGCGTGTGTGGATATTGATCCATCGCTGGCTTACTACTATTGTGACGTATGCAAGGCTAAAGAACGATTTGGTCATCAGTAATTCTATGTCCGGGGCTACCCTCCAAAAATTATTTTAACAAATATTGAAGACTGCTTTTGAGACTTGATTTAAGCTAAGATAATAAAACTATCAGTTTCTAACTTAATTAATATTATAAGATATATGTTTAGTTTAAGTTAAAGTTTAAAAATAAATGTTTATTTCGGTTGATTTTCAAGATATCATGAGTTTTATTTATGTGGCCGAGGCTACCCGACTCTCCCCTACATATCGTATCGACCCCAAGCAATGGGGATAAGAATAGGAAAATCATGATTAAAAGCCTCTTAAGCTATGTTTGATTCGTAGTGCTGTACTGCTGCAGTTCTCATAGCTGTACAAAGTCCTATTTATTGGTTTATTAAGTCAATTTCTCTTCATGTCTCCTTCATTTTGAATAAGAGAAAAGTGGATTTTTATATTTTTATCAGCTTCTTTCCTAATTATATTTGTTCTGGATGCTATGACAATTGAAACCATTCTTTGAGACTTCTTGATGGTCAAAACTCAGCATTAGTTATATAGATAATTGAGTATCCTGGCTCATATGAGTAACATTGATGGACATATGTGCTGAAATTAGTTCCAAAAAAAAAGCAACATCCAATCACCAGTTATCAATTAACTAGTGAATAAGATACCAGAATGTAGTGTACGTGTACGTAGCGGGCAGCCGTTCCGTCTGGCCACAGTTGGCTGACAGAGCGAGAAGTTCAAATCTCCCGTCGTAATTGATAAATAAACGAACACGTGCCGGGTCAACAACACACCTGACATCTAAGCCCTACCTTACACCCTACTACAAGAGTTACACATAAAACAACCATACTTTAAACTAAAATAACATACTAAATATTTATTAAAAAAATTAAATCGCCTACTAAGAAAATAAGTCTTGTATTGCGATTTACAAAATCATTATCACTCATTCTCCTGCTCTCTTCCCAATTACTTAGGGTCGGCACAATATGTAGGTACCTACTCGGCTTTCATCGTACATATTGCAAAAAATACTGGCAAATTATTTATAAAACCCGATTACGAAGTGAAAAATGATGTCACAAGTGGGATTCGAACCCATCATTTTTCGCTTCGTAATCGGGTTTTATAAATAATTAAGCATATTAAATGCTAAATTTCAGTAATTTGAAATACTGGCAAGTTTTATGACCGACCGCCTACCTGACGTCAACCCTCCTTGGGAATGTAATTATTGACCTAACGGCATCAGGTGGAGTTGGCTCAGGTCGATAAAGCTCTTACGACATCCACTAATAAAGTAAGGGTTGGTAATATTCGTCGCCGCTACCACACATCAAATATACATACATACATATCATCACGCCATATCCCTTGCAGGGTAGGCAGAGAGTACAGAGTGCCAGAAAACTCTATCTTTGCATACTTCACTCGCTTCCTCAACATTCATAATTCTCTTCATACACGCTCGCCGGTTTCGGAGACTCTTGACTCCACCTTCCTTCAGTACATGACCGATCTGGTCTAGGTAGGTTAGTCTCGGTCTTACATTCCACGTGCCCACCCGGCACTCTGCTCTCCTCGACTAAAGTTATAAAAATAAACAAAATCCTTTAAAAAAATAAATAAACACGCCAATTTTCTTACAAAAATATGTACGATAAGTAATCTAAGAATAGGCTGTGTGGTAGCGGCTAAGAATAGTACCAACCCATACTTTGGTCGTGAATGTCGTAAAAGACGACTAATAACGACCTGAGCCATGAGCCAACTCCATCTGATGCCGTTTGGTCAACAATTACATTCTCAAGGAGTGTTGACGTCTGGCAGGCGGCCGGACATAAAACTGTTACCAATAACTTTTACAATAAGTACTATGAAAGAAGAGTACATATTGTATCGACCCCAAGTAATTGGGATAAGAGTAGGTGAATAATAATAAGTAATCGTAGAATAATATTAATATAATTATCACTATTGTACTTCTATAAGCCAGGTAGAGTCCCTCCACAGGTGAATGCCTCCTCGCAGACATTCCAAAATTATCTATCCTTGGTGAACACTCGAACCAGTCGCTGCAGTGAATCATCTACCTATCTCGAGAGTGGTCTTCCTCTGTAGCGTTTACTGCTAGGGCTTCTCCACAACGTCAACCTCACCCTTCATCATTCATCTTTTGAATCTCGTGCCCAATCCACTTCGAATTCAATTTTTAACACCATGTAATTAACAGACATAATTACACTCAGATTCGGAAAAGAATATAGATATGCCGCAACCAGATAAAATCATTGCAAGAGAGGGGAAAATTGAAACAAGACTATACCAATTCGTTTGTCCAGCGTGGTATAGGTCTATTTTCCTGCCAATAAAGAGGAGGCTCAAGCCGTAATTGGCACCGTAGCTACATGAGTAGAGATTAAATAATAATATTATGACTTTTATCTTCTCATCATCATCTCAGCTCATATATCCCACTGTTGGGCTCGGAATCTTCCTCCACAATGGAAGGCAAATTGACCACACTGGTTAGACGTGTTGGTATAGGGTTTTATTTCGAGTTAGCGTTCTCTTGCATAGATGTTATATGCGTTTTATATCCCTTAGTCATCTCTTACGATCACTCATGGATAAGATAGTGAGTGGTGAATTGTATTCTTACTTCGTTACAACTCGGAATATGATGTGAGATAACGGCTATGAATACCAAACCTTACTTTGCTCGTAGATGTCATAAAAAAACGACAAAGAACTTTATATCGACCTGGGTCAACACCACCTAATGTCGTTTACTTAACAATTACATTCATCTGGCAGGCGGCCAGTCATAAAACTATTGCCAATAACTTTTACAATATGTACTATGAAAGAGGAGTACATATTGCGTGCACAACTAATTGTAATAAGGAGAATGATGAATGATAAATATTCTGGGCATACCATAACCAATTTTAACGACTCTCAAAAGAAAGTAAGATTGGATATAACCAATCTAAACATCCATTAGATGATGGCTGGCCGAAAGAATAACCCCGTGTTTTTTTTTATTGCTTATGGTGGCAAACGAGCAGGGAGCAGACCTGATGGTAAATGTCACTGCCGCCCATGAACCTTTGCAATACCAAGGGTATAGCTAGGCCATCGCCTACCAATACAAACCCACCCCAGTTGGGCCTCCGTCTCTCTCGATTTTACTATTTAATAATTTACTTTTTGATAAATATCATAGCAGCCCGTGTGACAGAAGAAGAATAAAATAAGTCAGTACCCCTTGCTACCCCGTGGGTAATCACAAAAGACCACTAAGGGATCCAAGTATCCAAAAGGATGCTGATAAAAAATAAATCTGATAAAAAATTCAACCGTTACTCGCTCCAGATGTTTGTTTTTGATTTTTAGTGAAATAAATATTAATTATAAGTAAATTCGTTTCAAAATAACTTACTGTAATTGCATTGCGAGCAAGCAAAATATTTCAGCTCTGTAAATTATAATCATTAGTCACATTAAAATAATTTTGTTATATCATTTTTTTAATGGTTTCTTATCATTATATACGAAGATAAGATAAAAAGATATATATATATATATATATATATATATATCAGATCATCAAACGGTAGCCGCTGGATCAGCTAGCGTTGGCTCAGATCTAGGAAAGGTCCTCATTGTATTTTATGACAACCACAGGTAATTCAAAGCTTGATAGTATTCTTAACCGCTATCTCACAGAAAAAAAATATCTTAATAATTTTCTAGGTATATAAAATATAAGAAATGTCTAAATTACTGTAATTTATAAACTGTAATTTGTAAATATGCTTGATTATTTATAAAAACCCGATTACGAGTGAAAAATGATTTTCAGAATTGTGATTCGAAACCACACATATTGGAAATCCGTTCCAATCGTGTTGCCACTTACACCACTGTGATCTATTGTAAGACATTCAATTCTTGCATCGTATTATATTTTCGTTTTTTCAGGAGACGTGTGCCATCTGTGGTCAGCAGTGTGGTCATCATCACCCAGCGTAGGTAAATATATGAGCTGAGATGATAAAGATGATAATTATAAAATCACTAATGACATCATGTTTATTTTTTTTTATTAAGACAAAACCCAGCACTGAGGGAATAATCCTTGTATTGCGGGGGACTTTACAAACATATAATTAACGCAGACAAATTACATCCAGACTCAGAATAACAGTTCGTGAATCCTACAAAGTATTCCATAGTGTAAGTATGATTGTGCTATGTGGTAGCGGCTACGAATACTACCAACCCTTACTTTGTTCGTGGATGTCGTAAAAGACGACTAAAAGCCTTATAACGACCTGGGCCAACTCCAACTGATGCCGTTTGGTCAACAATTACATTCCTAATGAGGGTTGACGTCTGCCAGGCGGCCGGTCATAAAACTATTGCCAATAACTTTTACAATATTTACTATGAAACAAGAGTACATATTGTATCGACTCCAAGTAACTGGGATAAGAGTAGGAGAATGATGAGTGTATGTATGATTGTCTTGTAAAAAAAAATGTAAATAGAATTGACTCTGTTTGAAATTATTAAATGAATCTAATTATAAAAAATCCTTATAATATTATTCCATTTAAAATGTCATAAAAACTTAAAATTATCATAGTTAGCTGTTTAATTAATTGTAATATAATTACGTCTATAAAAATTCTTAGTAATGAGACATACTCAGAAGTCCATACGGTTGGTTCAGGGGTTGATAAAGGGGTTATTCGTTATGGATTACCGACAACCATTATCGATATCAAGAATTTAAAAGTCAAATTAATGTATAAACTTAGAATTATATATTTAAATATTATAAAATTTATTATATTCACCCCGTATCTTACCCGTGGGTGATCGTAAATGATGACTAAGAGATATAATGGTGGCACCACACTTCGCTATGTGTTATTCGTTATGCGCATTATTGGCCGCATGCGACGAAGTGTCATTCGTCTATATTTGCTTTACGCGCACACATAACGCATAAGCACGAATAGCAAATAGGTACGCGTATCCATCCACTTGTTGGTTTTTGCACACTTCAAAGGACACAAATAAGCCGAATATGTGTGTCGAGTGCCCACACTTCGTTCATTCATTCATGTTGTCATTCATTCCATATGTGTCGGCGTGCCAAATATTGGGCATGATGGCACGAAGTGTGGAGTAGCATGTTCGTAAAGTGTTTGGTTTCAAGTATTTGGGCAAATAAATAGTAGCCGCATAACAAATAACGCATAACGAAGTGTGGTACCACCATAATATGCATATACCATCCATGCAAGGAAAACTTGATATAATACTTTATACTGCCATCTGACCAGCGTGGATAATTACTCTTCTACTTTGGTGGCTTGAGCACGGTAGTGGGACATATATAAGCTAAAATGATCATGATTTTTTATTTATTTATCTATCATCAATTGATTGTTTGCTGTGTGGTAGCGGCTACGAATACTACCAACCTTTACTTTGCTCGTGAATGTCGTAAAAGACGACTAAGAGCCTTATAACGACCTGTGCCAACTCCATTTGATGTCGTTTGGTCAACAATTATATTCCCAAGAAGGGTTGATGTCTGTCAGGCTGGTCATAAAACTATTGCCAATAAATTTTATAATATATACTATGAAAGAAGAGTACATATTGTATCAACCCCAAGTAGTTGTGGAGTAGGAGAATGATTATGTCATCAAATTGATACCTTGTCTTTTATCCCAAGAAGGATTGATGGCAGACAGACGGTCATTAAACTACTGCGAATAACTTTTGGTATATGTACCTACGATGGAAGAGTATTGCGTTAACTTGAAGTAATTGGGATAAGAGGATAATTATGATTACGTCAATTGTTTTTTACAATATGCATTAAAGGAATGAATCATTACGTATCCATATTTTAAAGTATAATACAGGAAAAAAAATATATAATTATTTTTATAATTAAAAATTTTTGAATCAAACTTGAGTCACCAAATACTTAGAAAGAAAAATCATAGAATAATTGAACCCAACTAGTTATATTCAAATCGTAGCATCATATTGTCGTACATTAATAATACTAGAAGTTTCCGTTAGGACACACACACAAGCACACAATCAAACACACACAATATCATACACAAATACATATACAAAATCACTAACACATACACAAATCTACATACCTACAATTATGCATGTGTTAGTGAAATAAAAAGTCGGCTCGTGCGCACATTTACGACATAACAGATGACTGTTGTTGTCCTCCTCGCACTAGTTTAAGATAATGCATCTGTCTCACTCTGACGTATAGTATGTAATTACGTCCGTACATTACTGTTCCGTTTTTAGTACTATACCTATATAAGTTGCTTTAAAATTTGTTCCGAAAGTAACTGATCGATAGGTATATGTTTTAAGATTTTTTTTCAAATGTAAAGATATTGGTCAGATTGGTGGTATTTTATTTGATTCCTAGACAGATTTAAGATTATTTAAGCCCAAAATGAGCTTGAAGATTATAGTTTTTTTTGTATCATCACAGCCCATATATATATATCCCACTGTTGGGCCCGCATCCTCCGCAATGGAAAGGAAATTAACCTACTATACCACGCTAATCAGACATAGGTATTGGTATAGGGTTTTGTTTCGAGTTTTTCTTCTCTTGCATAGATGTTATATGCGTTTTATATCCCTTAATCGTCTCTTACAATCACCCACGTGTAAAATAGGGGATGGTAAAGCAGAGAAGAGAAAATCACATTCATACCGTTTATGGATCACGTATTGAATCGTCCTGTACCTACTAATCAAATTAAACATAGAAATGGGTTTCTGACCCGTACACAAATGAAATAGGCACAGGTTCCCTTATGGTAACATTGAGAATACAACGTATCATAATGCTTTACTTTCCCCATAGAAATATAAATATGTTACCCGTGGATGTCATAAAAGAGGACTAAGGGATAAAATATGCACATAACATCTACGTAGGCGAAGGCAAACTCGAAATAAAACCCTATATCGATCCGTCTGACCAGCGTGGTATGATAGATCATATTCCTTTCAACTCTGAAGGAGGTTTAAGTAAATAAAATTGGTGTCGCACTTTGGTGAACATAGCTATGTACATACATAGGTACGGCTGTGTGGTAGCGGCTACAAATACTACCAATCCTTACTTTGCTCGTAGATGTCGTAAAAGACGACTAAGAGCCTTATAACGACCTGGGCCAACTCCATCGGATGACGTTTGGTCAACAATTACATTGTCAAGGAGGGTTGAAGTCTGGCAGGCGACCGGTCATAAAACTGTTGCCAATAACTTTTACAATATGTACTGTGGAAGAAGAGAAGAAGAGTCGAGACAATATGTAATTATATCGACCCCAAGTAATTGAAAAAAGAGTAGGAGAATGATGAATTATGACTTTGGTGAACATAGCTCTGGATCAAACCGAATCTCTTGGAGAACATATGACATCAATAGCGGGGACAATTTTTTTTTTGTGTGTTTTTAGCTGTTAGCCGCAGGTGGCTTTGACAGCTCTACGCGGACTATGGGTAAGCGCTGAGGGCTCTCAACCCGATTGAGGTAAGCTAAGCGACATCGCCTAAGGGCTCCCCCTGTGGGGAACGGACCTCGGCTCGGGGCGTCCCTGCTGGCAAAGTGGGCGAGCCCACGTTTGGATTTATGATTTTTGCGCGTCGCGATTTCGCACCTCGACGGCGAGGACGAAACCGCGGATATTTATGTGTAATGGCCTCGCGGGCCGTGTAAGCTCTTAATTGAGCGAGTGTGATATCGTCGTCGTCATCGTCGATGACGTGTCGAGGATGTCGGCTTTTTGAATTACGAGAGGGCGTGTAAGAAACTACTAGTGGGTTGAGGTGTGTCATGGCAGAGTCAAAGTAGCTCTGGGAGCACAGTTTCATAAATTGCCTGATGGTCGGTAGTTCGAGGTCGACGTGAAGATCGACGTTCCGTATGAACTACGGTGCTCCCGTAGCTCGGCGCATAAACCTATTTTGAAGTGTCTGTAGTCTGTAGATCCTGTGTGCCTTAACATGCGCGAACACTGCGCTAGCATAGGTCATGATTGGCCGTATGCAAGCGGTGTATAATCGGAACTTGCTGCTCAAGGTTAATTTAGACCTAGCATTTATTAAACTATGGAGGCGTCCCATCACGAAAGCCGCACGCGCGTGGACTTTCGTTATGTGAGGGGTGAAGCTGAGTCGATCGTCAAGGGTTACACCTAGATATTTGGCTTGCCTGCTCCAAGTAACAGGCTTGTTAAACATTTTAAGGGGCGGAATGCTATCGATAGAGTAGGTACGGGCATTTCGACGTGTGAACATGACCGCCTGACTCTTATCGGGGTTGATTTCTATTCTCCACTTCCTAAACCAATTGTCATGGGCGGTAACCGCTGTTTGGAGAGTCTTTGCTACTGTTATCGGGATCTTACCTGCACAGAAAAGTGCGGTGTCATCAGCGTAAAGCGCTTTATGAACTCTATTAAATTTGGGCATATCGCTAGCGTATAGCGTAAATAGGAAAGGGGAGAGGATCGAGCCCTGTGGGACACCGGCCTTGATAGGGTGGAGCGGGGACAATGTCCGATAATACTTTTGTTTGTTATGAGAACAGTACCCTAAAAGGTAACCTACCGTGCGGGCCACCGAACTCCTGGAATCGACACGGATAGTCAGGAAAATGAAGATGTGGAGAGACTATTTGGCCGCACGTCGACCTGCTGTCGCCTCAGACAGATCGGGCAGGGGTGTGTCCAGACTAAAAACCAGTCGGAAAAAGTGAGGGATAATACTATAGTCAAATTATTTCATAGACGGATTGGCGCATTTGGTGTAATTTATAAGTTTCCCTGAAGTGCTACCATTTAAACCTTTCACAGTCTGATAGTTCTCAGCGCTCACCTGGGCTAAGCTATTAAAGCCATCTGTGGCTAACAGCTAAATATTCAACACAAAAAAGCTGCTATTTCTTCTTCTGATGGTTATTCAGTAAATTTATACGACTCAGACAATTCTGCCATACCCTCATTATATAGGCCTCTTAAGCTCTGTCATATCCGTGGTTCTGTACTGCTGCTCTTTACGTATCAGTAGGTACATCCTCTTATATAGGTATTGGCTTATTAACTTAAATCCTTGTGGGTCCTTTTTTTTGCGATGTACTGGAGAGTGTCACGTCCCGCCAAATTGGTCCCGGGCGACGGACCATGTGGGTCCTAAGACAATTAAAAACGTTTCTCGGGACTTCCTGGGGTTAAATCTCGGTGTTTTTACGGAGACCATTGTAGATTCTAGACTCTAGAATACAACTCAAGAATCTAGAGTTACACAGTGATTTGAATGTTTGGTGGAAGCAGTCTCATCGCAGTCAGTATATTTTGGGGTGACACATTTTATTCCCTTCAACATAAGGGACAAAAAATGTATCTCAGAATTTAATTAAAGCGGTATAATTATTTCAAGCGTTATTTTATTTTAATTGGATCAGTTTAATTTGGAACACCGTTTATATGTTAAGTTTTGATCTCGGCAAATGGCTGCTTTTTATTACTTTATACACTTTTAAGTTATATTAAGGTTTTTAATGTAACGAACTGCATTAAAGGTTCTTGGAATTATTTTTATAATGATAAATAAATAATTCGCTTTAGAATTCATAGCGGATGAGGTGAACTCAAAAATATAATTAAAGTAATTACAGACAGATTAGAAAAAAAAATTGAATCGTTAAAAATGTCATGAACATAATGATTTTTAATGTTTGTGAAATAAAAATATTATTAAGTATTTTATTGTATTTATAATGTGTTTTTTTTTTTACTGATAGTTTAATAACTAATACTGTAGCGAATAGATAAAAACCTGTGCGATAATGACAAATTATTCTATGTAGGTAAATCTTAGTCCTTCTGTAATCATGAACTCTTATAAAACCCTATACCGACTTTTCTGACTAGCGTGGTGTAATAGTTCAAATTCTTTTCTGTTTTAGAGGAGGCCCGAGCCCAGCAGTGGGACATGAGCAGCTGAGATAATAATGGATTGATGATTGACCGAGAAAATTTCTTAGTAATTCTCCAACCAAGTTTTTTTTTTAAATGACTGAAATTTTAGAATTTAATATGCTTAATTATTTATAAAAATCCGATTAGGAGCGAAAAATGATTGTCACAAGTGGTATTCGAACTCACACCTATTGGAAATCCGTTTTAATCATGCTTGAATTTGCACAATTCGCTCGTAATCGGGTTTTTATAAAAAGTTTTTTTTACAGATAGGTAAGAGTCCTTAATATTTATTTATTTATTTATTTCTGAACAATATTTAATTGTGTAGAAAATGTGATAGATATTAATACAATAGTGCTTAGTAATATAATAGTCATTAGAATATTAGTCAATAAATAAATAAAAATTTTGCATCATCACAAATCATTTACACTATATAGACAGCTATTTAATAGGTACTTCTTTAATTTTATCTTAAACTTATTTGTATAAACAGCATTTTTTATATCTTTAGGCAACTTGTTAAATAACTGTACCTACAGCTTGATAATGCGGGCCGTGTCTGACAACATCATACTTGGGATTCATTTTTGTTTTAAAATCTTTTCTACGAGTTTCATCTCTCACTTGTCTCTCTTCACTTGTTTCAAAATTATTTATGTATTTAGAGAAATTTGTTAAAACTACGAGGATATATAGACTTGGAATAGTAAGGATATTCAAAGTTTTAAAATACTGTTGACTCTTTGTGGTATACGCATGATGGTCCTAATGGCTCGTTTTTGCAGTACAAATGCCCTTTGATGGTTATAGCTGTAGCTTTGACCCCAAAATTGTATGCTATATCTGAACCTTGACTCCACCAGCGCATAGTAAACCATCCTCAATTTCTCCACATCAATATCATCTCTTAATACCCTCTTAATCTCTTAATACTCTTAATAACAACTGTACTAAGAAAATAATCATTGTAATTCGGGGGACTTGATGAATATATAATTAATTGACACAAATTACACTCAGACTCGTAGAATAGAGCCATAGCATTGGCACGGAGGGCTGGTAGCTTAACCACTACGCCATCTGTACTATCAAACCTACCACGGAATAATAAAAGGTTGATTAAATTGTATTCCTAAACCGTCGCCATACAAAGTTTATAAATAATAATATATATATCGTTATCTCAGCTCATATATGTCCCACTGTTGGGCTCGAGCCTCCTTCATAGTGGGAGGGAAATTGACCTATACCACGCTGGTCAGACGTGTTGGTATAAAATTTTATTTCGAGTTTTTCTTCTCTTGCATAGATGTTATATGCATACTTTATCCTTTAATCGTCTCATACGATCACTCACGGGTAAGATAGGGGTGGTGAATTGTATTCATACTCCGTCACCACATGAATGGAATGAATATATATGATGATGAATATAATATAATTTAAAAATACAATTTTTTTTAAAACTCTGTAAGGTCATTTAATGGTTCCATTTAGTTAAATTATATAAAATAATGGGTAAATAATGGGTTTTATACAAAAAAATAAGATTAGTTTAAATTGAATAATTAGGAAGGTATCAAAATAACAACGATTTTAATTAAAAATCACTGGCTTTTTTTTTAAAGTTTCATTATATAATCACGCGTTTATCCACGTGATGGGTAAGCAGATATATAAGATATCATGTCTTATCCCCATTATTTGGAATTAACACAATATGTAATCGTCTTTCTATTGCAAAAGTTATTGGCAATAGTATTATGACCAGCCATCCGCTTAACGTCAACCCTACTTGGAAATGTAATTGTGGACAAATGACAAAGTGCAGTAGAAAATGTATACCACTCGAACGTGAAATTTCTATATAAGTGTAGTACTACCCCAAAAAATCAGCCTATTTTGCTGGTATGGACACATTGTTGAGCCTAGGACCGGTCCTTCCGGGGTAGTACCACACTCTCGTAGAAAATCAATGTCTGAGCCACTGCTCAAATTCTGCAATGTACTGTTATTATTCCTTCGGTTAATGAGAGAGCTGGAAACCCAGCTTGCTGGATGGGTTTTGATCGGTAGACAGCGACTTAACTGCTAGTATTACAACATTTAACATCAGGTGTGCTTCTTGGTCGTTTACTACCATCATTCTCCTACTCTTATCCCAATTACTTGGGGTAGATACAGTATGTACTCATATTTCATAGTAGATATTGTAAAAGTTGGAAAGAATGCCGAACGAACGCCTGGTTAAGAAGATATACAATGCGAAAGTGGAAGGATGTAGGTACCGAGGGAGACCGAGACTAACCTACCTAGACCAGATCGGTCATGTACTGAAGGAAGGTGGAGTCAAGAGTCTCCGAAACCGGTGAGCGTGTATGAAGAGAATTATGAATGTTGAGGAAGCGAGTGAAGTATGCAGAGATAGAGTTCTCTGGCACTCTGTTCTCTCTGCCTACCCTGCAAGGGATATGGCGTGATGATATGTATGTATGTATATTGTAAAAGTTATTGGCAATTGTTTTATGACCGGCCGCCTGCCAGAGGTCAACCCTCCTTGGGAATGTAATTGTTGACCAAACGGCATCAGATGGAGTTGGCCCAGGTCTTTATAAGGCTCTTAATTGTCTTACGACATCTACAAACAAAGTAAGGATTGGTAGTATTCTTAGCCGCTACCACACAGATTGTTTACTGGTATAAACAATAAAAAAATATGGCGCTACCATCGATTTTTTAATTTATTTATCATTATCAAAATTAATAAATGCTATGAGGCCACTAACGGTGTAGATTTTAATTTCGTTATAATCAAACTTCATTTTAAAATCTTAAATTGGCCACCAAAGTTATAGAAGCTACGGGTGTTTTTTGTAGGGTAATTGGCCTCGTTAATAATGCAACAGAGCTATACTGTTGTTTTTTTTTTTTAAATTAATATGACCGCTATGACGTCAGTGTATTAATATATTATAAATAAAAACATATTTGAATTTAAATCATCATGATTAATATCACGATTTAAATAAAATTACTGGCGGATAATTTATTATTAAATTAACTAAATTATATCTTGTGTAGATATCTAACGTATGTGTGGTGAATCAGTAAATATACAACTACACTAGAATACAATAACACTCCCTATCTTATAGGTGTTGTAAATTACGACTGAAGGTATGAATAATAATAATATGCAGATGACACCTATGAAAGAGAAGAAAATCTTGACATATAATCCCACTAGCTTTTGCACGCGGCTTCGCCCTCGTAAAAGGTTACTTTCCTAAATTTTTTCATCCCCTATTTTTACCCCTTAAGGGTAAATTTTTACAAAATGTTAATATAAACCCCAAATCCACCCCAGTTGGGCTTCCAGCTCTCTCGCTCACTGAACTAAACGCAATAGCATATTGCCATTACTCAGACGTCGATATTCTGCTCAGTGTGGTACTACCCCGGACGGACCGGCCCGCAGCTGTAGACAGAGAACTGTCCACAGCGTGGTCCTAACACTGTAAATACACAATATTACAGATATTATTATTCTGAATAAGGGGTAATAATTAAGGGGTAAAATAAAAATGTGGGATGAAAATCTTTAGGAAAGTAACCTTTTACACGGGTGAAGCCGCGGGCAGAAGCTAGTATAATATCTTTCTTCTTTATTTTAAGTAATAACCATGAAATTCTCCTCGCTATTAAGTATATTTCCTCTAAACGGCCACATTTAAATAATCACATTCTTTAATAGGTACTCATTCACAACTCCTCACTCTTCCTTCCTATCATTTGAAAAACAATTGGACAGTTTCGTTCATTGTAAGTCACGCTACGCGCATAGAAAACTGAATTCTGCAGAGACTTTTAAAAGTGGAGTAGTACGCCAATGTTTTGTGTGAGAAGATAAACCAGAATCAGCCGAGTGAGCCCATAATTTTGCTCTTGCCATACATTACTTCTGATCATTCTCCTACTCTTATCCCAATTACTTGGGGTCGATACAATATGTACTCTTCTTTCATAGTATATACATATTGTAAAAGTTATTGGCAATAGTTTTGTGACCGGCCGCCTGCCATACGTCAACCCTCCTTGGGAATGTAATTGTTGACCAAACGGCATCAGATGGAGTTGGCCCAGGTTGTTACAAATTACATTACTTATATGAGGCTTTATTTCAATTCTGGTTGATGCAAACTTCTAGTATAATGGATAATATCATTCTACTAGAAAGCTGATAATATGAACTACGATTACCAAGCGTTATGACATTATCCTCTTTAGGGAATAAGCTAAAGTAATAATGTAATCATTCATCATCATCATTTCAGCTCATATATGTCCCACTGTAGGGATCGAGCCTCTTCCGTAATGACAGTAAAATTAATCTACTATAACACGCTAATCAGACGTGTTGGGATATGGTTTTGTTTCGAGTTTTCCTTCTCTTGCATAGATGTTATATTCGTTTTGTATCTCTTAGTCTTCTCTTACGATCACCCACAGGTAAGATAGGGGTGGTGAATTGTATTCTTACTCCGTCACCACACGAATAAACTAAAAGGATGTAATAGATGGACGTAAAGTTATATGCCGCATTTCATTTCAATAACTATAAGAACGTATCATCATCATCACAGCCCATATAAGTCCCACTGTTGGGCTCAGGCTTCACCCGTAATGGGAGGGAAATTAACCTACTATACCGCGCTGGTCAGACGTGTTGGTATAGGGTTTTGTTTCGAATTTTCCTTCTCTTGCATAGACGTTATACCCGTCTTATATCCCTTAGTCGACTCATACGATCACCTATGGGTAAGATAGGGTGGTGAATTGTATTCTTACTACGTCACCATACGGATAAGGAACATATATATATATATATATTATAAATTGTTTTATGGCCTTCAAAGACACAACGCTGGAAAACTAGGTCATCATCATTATTCTGCTCTTAACCCAATTATTTGGGGGTAACGCAATATTTACTCTCCTTTCATAAAACCCTATCAGACGTCATCCTTGCGACCACCCCCTGTCCATGCATATCATCCTTCATGGAGTCCATCCATCTTTTCTTTAATCTTCTTCTACTTTAACCTTAAACATATTAAACAGTTTTCTCATAATATAACTTCCGTTCAATTTTATTGACAAAATTGGCCTAAATAACACACGGATAACCAAGAGCCCTCCTTGGGAATTATTAACAGTCTATAAGACGTCCGCTGTTGGAAATATGGCTTCTCAGGAACTCGTAATCACTATATATGACAGATGGCTCTCGTAGTGTATAGCGACTACAAATACTACCAACCCTTACTTTTTTTTTTTTTTTTTTTTTTTTTTTTTTTTTTATTGGTGGGCTATGGGTGCGTCTCGCCCCGCTGAATCGGTCCGGGGAGACGGAAAGGCGGCGCGTGACCCCATAGACCCACCGTAAAACCTTCTCTCTTCGCCGTGCGAGCGGACCACCGGTACTCGATTTTAACTTCGGTGGCCTGCCCGGCGGTTTACCCTCGCGGGTTCCTCTCGTCGACGCCCCGACAGATTTCGCCGTCGGGGCGTCGCCCTCACGCGGTGGCCTCACGTCGGGTGACCGGACAATTCCCCGGTCCGATCACCCGAGGCCTCGGTTAGGGCGGCATCAGGCGCAGGTATTCGCGCCTGCGCCGCCCCGGCCGCTGACGGCGGCCCGGGTCGCGGGATTCCTCCCGGACTCGTTCCGCCGCCTCCTTCTGCGAGATGACAGCCTCGCAGAAGGCGGCGACCGCGTCCCAGTTCCTGACGCTGTCAACCATCGCTCTCGCGACAACCGGCAGCGTCAGGTCGGCACCGATAACAGCGACGAGGTCACGGCGCTGCCGGTCAAAGCCCGGACACGCCTCCAGCGTGTGTTGCACCGTGTCCTCGTCACTGCTGCAATGGTGGCAGAACGAAGTCCACTCCCTACACGCGACCGTGTGCAGGTAAAAGCCGAAGCATCCGTGCCCCGACAACACCTGCACCAGTCGAAAGGAGAGGACTCCGTGCCGCCGCTCCATCCACTCCATCAATACGGGCCGGAGAGCCTCGACGGTGACGACACCGTGTCTAGGCCTCTCCAGCCGCGTAGCCCAACAGGCGATGACGTCTCGGCGGGCGTCCTCGCGCCAGGTGGCTATCTCGCTCAGCGATGGGGAGCCACCTTCGTCGCGAAGTGAGGTCACCCGCCGGTAGAGGTCGGAGAGCATCTCCGCCTCTAGGTCCCACGGGGGTGTCCCGGCCAGTAGGCATGCCGCCTCGGTCGATACCGTGCGGTACCCGCGAATGGCTCTGACCGCCATGACTCTCTGGGGTCTCCACAGAACAGCCCTGAGCTGGGCGTTCAGAGCCCTCGCCCACACGGGTGCGCCGTACATGGCCATAGAACGGATCACCCCCGCATACAGCCGTCGGCCCTCGAAGCTGGGTCCGCCCACGTTCGGCATGAGCCGCGAAAGGGCGGACGCCGCGCCGACCAACCGGGGAGCAATTCGGCGAAAATGCTCCCGGAACCACCATCGCCCGTCGAGCACCAGACCTAAGTACTTCATATGGGCCTGGATGCTGATGTGGACGGAGTTGACGACTAGCGAGACGCCGATTGGCGGCCTTACGCGTGGCCCATGGAACAATAGGGCCTCCGTCTTATTTAGGGCCACCCTGAGCCCCAGCGCCTCGATTCGCCCGACCATCTCCTCGGTGCCGAGAGTGGCCAGGCTCGCCGCCTCTTCGAGTGTCCTGCCCCGGGCTGTGACGAGCGTATCGTCAGCGTAGCATATCACGCTCAGCCCGGGGGGGAGACTCCCTCTCAACGCCCAGTCGTACCCGATGTCCCACAGAGTCGGCCCCAGAACCGACCCCAGTGGAACGCCGCACGACATGGACGTCCGCACAATGTCCCCTGCGGGACTCGCGCAGAGGACACTGCGCCCCTCCAAATAGTCCGCCACCAGCCGCCTCAGGTACAAGGGCACCCCATGAAATCGGAGCGCCTCCCTGATGCAGCTGAATGGCAGACTATTGAATGCGTTGGCGATGTCCAGCGACACCGCCAACAGCACTCCCCCGCCGGTGACAGCCTCCGCGGCCGTCTGCCTCAGTCGTAGCAGGGCCCCGATGGTCGAACGCCCCCTTCTAAAACCGAATTGAGCGTCCGACAGATCGGGTCCCACCTCCTCCAGGTGCTGGACGATGCGGGCAGCGAGGATGCGCTCCAGCAGCTTACCCACATCGTCGAGGAGCACGATGGGCCTGTAGGCCGACGGCGAATCCGGGGGCCGTCCCGGCTTTGGCAGGAGAACCAACCTCCCCTCCTTCCAGCACTCAGGGAACCGTCCAGACGCCAAACAGGCGTTGTACAGCTGCCTGAGGCGAGGCTCGAGGTGCTCGAGGAGCGACGTCAGCACCCGGACTGGTATTCCGTCCGGGCCGGGGGCCGTGGTCGCGGAACGAATCCGCGCCACAGCTGCTCCCACTTCCGTCTCCGTCACGGGCGGAACACTCTCGTCGTCAGCCTCCCGGTCTTGTTCTGGCGAGGCCATGACCGGGGGCGTGTGTTCCGACTGCCGTGGAAATAGCTCCTCGACCACCCTACAGAGGAAGTCGGGCTACTACCAACCCTTACTTGTGGATGTTGTAAAATACGTCTAAGAGCTTTATATCGACCTAAGCCAACTCCACCTGATGCTATTTGGTCAACAATTAAATTCCCAAGGAGGGTTGTAGTTAGGCAGGCGGCCAATTATAAAACTATTGCCAATAACTTTTGTAATAAGTATGAGTACATATTGCGTCAACCCCAAATATTTGAGATAAGAGCAGAAGAATAATGATGATGGCAGGTGACTTTTCAATCACATTTGATGTCCTAAATTTGCCAGGAGTAACTGTTAACCAGTTCTCTTGTGCTATATTAATTGGACTTTACGACTCCCATGGGAAAATAAGATGGGATGTTTTTACTGATCATCACCTGGAATAGGTACTTATTAGGAATTATATCTATTAATACTTATTTCCTCAATTAATTACCCCAATGGATAGTTCATAACGTTCGTATTTTTACCCCATAAGGGCATACAAAGCATTTAACTTATAATTCCGTTCCTCGGCCGTTACGTACGGCGGTTGTACTTTCTTCGTCGCGCACCGGCGCACGCGCAGCCGGGCGCTAGTGATGCTTGCCTATCGATTAATTGCGACATTTATCGATATATTATAGTTTAACATTTAGGCTCCATCTCTTTTAAGTTTGATCAATGAAACAGCAAGTCTGACATTAGTTAAACACCAGTAAACGTATTTTAGCCATTGAATTTGTTAGAAATTATGTTTTTGAAATAAAACTATCTATTTTAAATTTAAAATGCATTTTTAATTTATATGTACCAGGTCGTTTTTCATCGTTCATGGCGGCTGAAGAAAGGCAGATCTATGAACGCGAGAAAATCGGTAAAAATTGTTTTATTTCACGTGTAATACTAGAGTAACTCAAGCTTACGTGTAATCTAAAGGAACCTAATATACCTAGTTTTATGAGGGTGGTGTTACTTATTCATGCGAGTTTTTTTTTTCTCAGAAATAAACTGAAAAATAAACGCAACAACTTTGCTTTAAAATACTACTTAGAGGTAGAATATATCATTTATACTAACCTACTGAGCCAAATGTAACACAGACGTCACCTGTATCCCTGGTATTGCAAAGGTCCACAGGCAATAGTAATACTTATCATATGGTGTGCTATTAATTCGTTTGATATTTTAAAGGCTATAGATATATAATCTAAATAATGATAATAATAATTGTCGATATCGATACTGTCCACTCCCGTGTCTCGTCCCTATTGTCCTGGAGCGGAAGTAGTATAATTGTGGCGCGTCTTCCCCCTCGCTCAAAAAAGTTCACTTAAACCGACCTGTTGTTACATTTATATCTATTATTACTATAAACTATTCTGTTGAACACCTCATAGCTTGGATTATGTAGAAAGGTAAGTAAAGCTAAGTTTGATCAGTCTATGGATGGTCTTATCTTAAATTTTGAAATGTATTAATATTGTTTCGTTTATTCATTCATCTTGGCTCGTATATGTCCTACTGCTAGGCTCAAACCTCTTCCACTATAGAAGGGAAAATGACTTAATATAGCACGCTTATTTTTATGGCGGCGGGCTATGGTGCCTTAAACCCCGCTTATCCGTCCGAGGCGACAGGAAAAGCGGCGCAGGACTCCGTAGACCCGCCCTACAATATACCTCTCGACGCGGGTGGGTGACAGGTACGCGGTCTTTTTCTTCAGTGGCCTATCTGGTGGTCTACCCTCACGGGTATCCTCTCATATGTCAACGCCCGGACAGCGTGCACCGTCGGGGCGTCGTCCTCACACGGTGGCCTCGCTCCCAGGTGAATATACCACGCTGATCGTACGTGTTGGTATAGTGTTTTATTAGAATTTTCCTTCTCTTTCATAGATTTTATATGCATATATCCTTTAGTTATGTTTAACAGCACCCACTTAAGATACGGGGTGATGAATTGTATTCGTCAGCATACGGAAAATGGTTTATTCATAAAAAAACTCTTGCTAATAGGTGTCTGTAAGTTTTTTATGATCGAGAAAGCACAGTTGCACTTATGTTAAAAAGTAATTTTGCCATGTCTTCGCTTATTTGTAACAAGCTGCTGAAATTCATAAAAATCTAAAATGTCAATAACTTGAGAGGACTCTCAAGAAGTTTCTAATAAAAAAAGGTTACTACTCTATTGATGAAATTTTAATGATAGATTCATTATAATACTAAATTAAATTTTGGGTTTCGTAAAAGATGACTACATACATATCATCACGCCATATACCTTGCAGGGTAGGTAGGTAGAACAGAGTGCCAGAGAATTCTATCCTTGCATACTTTACTCACTTCCTCAACATTCATAATTCTCTTCATACACGCTCGCCGGATTCGGAGACTCTTGACTCCACCTTCCCTCAGTACGTGACCGATCTGGTCTAGGTAGGTTAGTCTCGGTCTCCCCCGGTACCTACATCCTTCCACTTTCGCATTGTATACCTTCTCATAAAAGATGACTATTGAATATAATATACATATTATTCAAAATAAAACCCTATACAACACGTCATACAAGCTGGGTATGGTAGGCCAATTGTCCTCTTATTGTAGAAGGGGCTTAAGCCCAGCAGTGGGACGTATATAAATCGAAATTAAACAAATCACAATAACCGAAATGTATTGAAGAAATGGAGTGAAATTGAAGTGACAATGGGCAGGGCACATCGCTCGACAAACCGACAACCGTTGGGGAAGAAAGGTTCTTGAGTGGCGACCACGAATCAGACGATGCAGTGCAGGATGACCCCCAATTCGGTGGACTGATGACATTATCAAGGTCCAGGAAACCGTTGGATGCAGGTGGCACAGGACCGTTGCAAATGGCATTCTCTTGGGGAGGCCTATGTCCAACAGTGGATCTTTACGAGCTGATGGATGGATGGATGGATGGATGGATGGGAACGAAATATACTGATTAAAAACATACATACATATTTACAATTCATAATAAAACAGTAACAATATATTTTTTGAACTCAATTCGTTTGTATTTTTTTGTGACATCATCGTCAACATCTCTAATAGATTATTTATTTTTATATATATAAAAAAGCTATACAAACAAACAAAATAACGGTCAACGGTAAAAAAAATTGTCACGCAGATTGGATTTTTTTAATACTCGTTATAAAATAATATAGTTGAAGTATTGAGATGTTAATAGAATACGGTTTTGTATTTTTAGGCGATGTCAAAAATTGTGTCTTCTTATTTAGTAATTACTAGCTGACGTTGGCAACTTTATTTGTGTCAAATAATAGAGAAAGACTTGGATAGAGAGTATCGTAGACAATTATAACACACAGTACACGTCAAATTGGGAGGGAAATTGACCTACTATACCACGGTGGTCAAAAGTGTTGGTGTAGGGTTTTGTTTTGAGTTTTCATTCTCTTAGTCGTCTCTTTCATCTCACCTACGTGCAAGAAGGTGGTGAATTGTATTTTTACTCCGTCACCACACAGAAATGTAAGCAATGGAAGTTCTCAAAAGCAAGAAAGTTTCTTGCTTTTGTAACATATTTCATTGATGCTTCTGTCTTATTGGTTGTAGCGTGATTTTATATAGCCTTCCTCAATAAATGGGCTATGCCAATTAAATTTTTTTTTCAATTCGTACAAGTAGTTATTAATATTTCCCTTTCAATCAAATAAACAAACAAATTATTCAGTTTTATAATATTTGTATAGATTTTAAAAAATGAGTTACTTATTATATGTGAAAGAAGAACAATACAATCGTCATTTTATCCATCCATCAGCCCGTAAACGTCCACTGTTGGACATAGGCCTCCCTATTAGAATGAATCGAAACGGTCCTGTGCCACGTCCATCAAACGGTTTCCTGTAACATTTAAGATATCATCAGCCTACTTAGTGAGGGGTCATCTATTAATGACCCTGCACTAAGGGAAATAAAGAGGTAAGGATTGTTGTCCTTACCTCTTTTGATTACTATTGTCCTTACCTCTTTTTGAAAAAGATGTATGAACCCTTACCTCTTTTTTCCCTTTGTGAATGATAAAAAAGACGACTAAAAAACGCAAACAAGATTTGTACCCAAAAGCTGCTGTAGCTCAAAATAAAACCCTATATCGAGCTATCTGATTAGATTGGTATACCTACTAAGTCAATTTTCTTCTCATTATGGAGGAGGCACAAGTGTATTAGTAGAATCTTTATAACTTGAGATGATGTTGATAATGACCTCAGTGTGTCTCGTATAATAAAGATGTGAATATATTGTGTCATCACCCCATATCTGTTATTTCATTGCAGGAATCATAAGAACCAGCTAAATGAATAGAAGGCTGAGCAGTGCAGCTTTCACCGTCGGTGCGTCGTCCTCACGCGGTGGCGTCACTCCGTGTGATCAGACTAATTCCCCGGTCCGGTCATGCGATGCCTCGGCTAAGGCGGCATCAGGCGCAGGTACTCGCGCCTGAGTATTGCTATCCTAAGAAGATAGAATAAAAGACAAAATTCGATCATTCTCATTGGCATTCAAGGACGTAATTTCACGCGTTACTTTAAATTCAAATATAATAAATAGAAAAGATAGCTGTGAATTAAAACAATTTCCCTCAAGAAATCATCGATCAATTAGTTTTTTATAATCACAAAGGTACCATTTTTTATATGATAGAGTAAGAATACAATTAAATATCTTCTATAACATAATTTGCTTATAAAATCATTTAGTGGTAGGACCACGCTATTGATAATTTTCTGTCTACAGCTGCGGGCCGGTCCGTCCGGGGTAGTACCACACTCTCGCAGAAGATCGACGTCTGAGTAATGACAATGTGCTATTGTGCTTCGTTCGGTGAGCGAGAGAGCCGGCAGCAATTGGGTGAGTTTGGGGTTTGTATTGATAGGCATCAGCCTAGCTATAACACTTGGTATTGTAAAGGTCCATGGGCGGCAGTGACACTTACCATCAGGTGCTGATTGCTCGTTTGCCACCATAAGCAATAAAAAAATGCAGTAGAGGAAAAACTCAATATAAAACCCTGAACCAACTTAGCTAACCAGTGTGGTAGCCATCCATCCATCAGAGACGTGATCCGTAGACGTCTACTGTTGGATATATCCACGAGAATAGCACTCATAACGGTGATGTGTGCCTTAAGATGTTGTTGGTACATCTAGTGGGGAACATTTTCTTCACAACGGTTGCTAGTTCGACAAGCAACGTGGCCTGTCAATCGCTACTTCAACGTGCTAATTCTTCGGGCTATACTGGTTACATCCGTTCTTCTACGAATTCCGGATTTTATTTCATGTTTCTGCAATATATGGGAGAGAGTCCTTACTCCAAAGCCTGTGACCTGTCCCAGGCTTTTACTTAGACGTCGAGATCCTGCAGCAAGCGTAGATACGGACAAGCCGATGCATTTTTGGAGACTGTCAACAACGTGACATGAACTATTAATAAACGTCTAATACAGTATTTCTATACAAAATTATTTAGTTTATAAAATGACTGTAATATTATTCTTATCTCTACGAGGGCGAGGTTATTATTTAAACACTGTTATACTTACGCACAAATAAATAATAAAAAATACTAAACAAAAAAAAAAAAAAAGAAACTAACTAACTACTTGAGACCGAGACTAACCTACCTAGACCAGATCGGTCATGTACTGAAGGAAGGTGGAGTCAAGAGTCTCCGAAACCGGCGAGCGTGTATGAAGAGAATTATGAATGTTGAGGAAGCGAGTGAAGTATGCAGAGATAGAGTTCTCTGGCACTCTGTTCTCTCTGCCTACCCTGCAAGGGATATGGCGTGATGATATGTATGTATGTATGTGTAAAATGACTTATTTGTGAGCGAAAAAATTATTACAACAAATAAAAATGATGTATGACTTTAAGTTCATCATCATTTCATAATTTAGAAAATTAGTTGCGGTTGAATTTTTCAATTAGGCTAGTATGGGTACTTACTATAATCCAATTATGATTCACATTATCGTCTTTACGAGATTTGTTTTATATTGCATTGCATTATTCATTATCATCATCAGCTTACATAAGTCCCACTGTTGGGTCCTGAACCCTTACTCATAATAAGGGTGGAAGTTGACCTACTATACCAAGCTGGTTAGATTTTTTGGTATAGACCTATATCTCTATACCTTAATCGTATTTTATAACAACCGCCACCAAGATAGATAGATAGATATCATTTTTCATTTGTTCTAATCTATCCATCCATCAGCCCGTAAACGTCCACCGTTGGACATAGGCCTTCCCACGAGAATGCCATTCAAAACGGTCCTGTGCCACCTGCATCCAACGGCTTCAGGTGACCTTGATAATGTCGTCAGTCCATCTAGTGGGGGGTCATCGTTTCGTTTGTTCTAAAGTAATGCATTTTTCGTTTGTTCTAAATTAATGTCGTATTAGTTTGTTCTAAAGTCATGCATTTTTGTTTGTTCTAAATTAATGTCTTAATAGTTTGTTCTAAACTTATGCCTTATTCGTTTATTCTAAAGTAATTTATTATTTTGTAATAAATTAATGTATGTATTATTAGTTTGTTCTAAACTCATGCATTATTAGTTTATTCTAAATTCGCAAACTTGAACATTGCAAATTCCGTTGTAAATTTATATGTTGTTCTTAGAATTTGTGTAAAAAAGTTTGTTCTAGTTCGTAGTGAGACGTCGGCACGTTGCTGGGGAGATTTATCTGTGCACGCGCCGCACCGTACTTGACTATTTGTTAGTGTACACTGATACTCAACTGTATAAAGCGCAATGCACAGATGTGCCATCTGTGCATTGCGGCTTTTCCTTTTTTTTAAGATACCATGCACTAAGGAAATAATCCTTGTATTCCGGGAGACTTTACAAATATATAATAAATGAACACAAATTACACCTACACTTAGTACAAAAATTTGTAAGTCATTTGAATTGAATTCACGACTTTCAAAGAAAGAGGTCACTACCTTACTATCTGACTATAAGATGACGTAATGGTTAAGATATTGATCTATCATTTCAACTGTCACGTATTGAATTCCTACGCAGGATAATACTCGATACAAAATAAAAAATATTTTAAGTTTGAATGTAATTTGTGTCCGTCAATTGAATATTTATTAACTCCTTTGCAATACAAGGTTTTTTTATATATGTAGGTTGTTGTTGTTAAAAAAATATATCTACGTCATATATGTGATTATTATTTTTTTTCTTCAAAACTTTGAGCAACACAGCTCAACAGAAGTCAGTTACAATTGTCCGTTACACTTTATTCATCAAATCGGTCTTCCGGCTGAGAGAGAAAGCAATATATGCTCTTATCGTAAGCAAGAGCGAGACAAAAACATTCCACCTGCCTCGTTCAATTCTTGTTGGAGTGACTTTTTAGTTGTAATTACGAAAGGACAGAGGTGCAATATCGTTAGTTACTCTGACAGTTAAGATTGATAAAAAAAAACACAATTAAAAAATAAAGGTCTCATCGTAAATTAGGCTCGTTGTTAATTAATTTATTTATTTTTATTAGAAAAAATATGATTAAGTATTAGTGTTATTTTACTTATAAATCTGATCATATTACTGTGTATTAATTTCAATACAATTAATTATTATCGAACATACATACAGTTATTGAATTATATTATACATTATGGCTGGGTGGTAGCGGATACGAATACTACCAATCCTTACTTTGCTCGTGGATATCGTAAATGACGACGAAGAGTTTTATAACGACCTGAGCCAACTACATCTGATGCCGTTTGGTCAACAATTACATTCGCAAGGAGGGTTGACGTATAGCAGGCGGCCGGTCATAAAACTTTCGGCAATAAATTTTACAATATGTACTATGAAAGAAGAATACATATTGTATCGACTCCAAGCAATTGGGATAAAAGTAGGTGAATGATGATATTATACAGTTATTGATCTAAACTGGTTCAGAGTATACTAGGGAATGTACTGAATAAAACCACTATGTAGTATTATATGTCGATAAGAGTCAAAAAGTCTATGTAAAAGGAGGAAATTTCGAAATAATAACTTATATTATGCCTCATGATCAGCATGGTATATTAGATCAATTTCCCTCCCATTGTGGAAGAGACCTGAGCGTAACAGTGGGACGTATATGAGCTGATCATGAAATAAATAAGTTTTTAGTATCCATGTACGTCTATTAGGCAAGCATCTTGTCTCGTGGCCAGATGGCTAAGCGTAGGGGTGTCGGGGATAGAATGTCAATAGACGATCTCTCCGGCATCCCGTAAAAGCGCGGAAGGGACCGCTGTTAGGTTTTAGTGGGTATTCCGGCCGTCAATCTCATGGCCGGCGAGTCACAAGTCTGTCACTGGCGGGGGATGTGCGCAAAAGCATTTCCACAGCGTAAACAAAAAAAAAAAAAAAGGCAAGCATCTTGTGCAGTAATGGACGGCCAACTTATCCTAGTCAAACGGGTTGGTTTTATTTCGAGATTGTTTTCTCTTGCAGTTAAGTGAACTGCTTACATTCCTTAGTTGTCCTTTACAATATCTACAGGAAAAGTTATCATAGCAGTTTTTAAAATTAAAATACAACTCCTAAAAATTAATTTTAACGAAAACATATAATTAACATTCATAAAATACACCAAGATCCTTTGGGTAAAGGAATTGTCCTTTTTTAGTCTGGGAATCGAATCCACTGGATTTTAGTATTTAAACCTTAGGATATATTTTCAATCATATTGTATAATAGAATTATATTTTTACATATTTACTATGCTGTTATACTTACCACTGCTTGACACAAATCTCTTCCACAATAGGAGGAAATGGAACTATTATACCATGGTATTGCGTTTTAATTTAAGTTTTCTTTATTTTACATACATTTTAAATGCTTATTATATCCCTTAGTCTTCGTTTGCGATAACCACTGGCAAGATATGGGACAGTGAATTGTATTCTTATTCCGTCACAAAACTGAAAGTTTTAATAAGTTACAAAGTTTTTTTTTTAACTGTATTTCAATATTGGTCAGAAGCGAGACGTATATAAGTGTAAATGATTACTGTAAAAGTAAGTCATTATTTGCTGTTATACTTAAAGAAAGCGCAGCGCGTTGAAGTCTATTGTAAGACTTATGACTACACTGATGGCGGAGCGATTTAGGTAG
This sequence comes from Lymantria monacha, assembly GCA_905163515.2. Taxonomy (NCBI): domain Eukaryota; kingdom Metazoa; phylum Arthropoda; class Insecta; order Lepidoptera; family Erebidae; genus Lymantria; species Lymantria monacha. Next base: position 18,057,886 of record LR991107.1, on the reverse strand, counting down.
CAACTATACATGTCTACTATTATATATAGTTTTAATTCTCGTACAGGATAATTACTTATGCGCTTCTTTTTTTTTATTGATTATGGTTGTTTTTTTTTTTCAACCACACCTTGCACTAAGAAAATAATCGACGCAAATTACAGCCAGATTCGAATGATTTTTGGATCGTAAAAAGTATTTGCCTGCTTGTGAATCGAATACGCGACAATTGGCATGGCAGATCAGTATTTTAATAATAGGATAAAAGAAGACAACGCGATAGCAAGAGAATGATATCTGGTAACACCTATCCCTATTTCTTCTAAACTCTTATGATTAGTGTAGAATAAGTAGCATGTAGTTTCTTCATACATTTCAGAGAAGTACCATAGCTTATATGACATAAACAGGGTTACTTTTCTCAATTGATCTTTGTTAAGTTGTAATCCTCAGTAAGTTACAAAAAAAAGCACTAAACCACTACATACGTATTCATAATAATCATCATCATCACAGCCCATAAATGGGCTAGGCAGCCCTATTGGGCCTCCTCCGTAATGGGAGGGAAATTAACCTACTATACCACGCTGATCAGACGTGTTGGTATAGGGTTTTGTTTCGAGTTATCCTTCTCTTGCATAGATGTTATATGCGTTTTATAACCCTTAGTCATCTCGTACGATCACCCAGGGTAAGATATGGGGTGGTGAATAGTATTCTTACTCCGTCACCACCCGGAATCATGCGTATTATCTCAAATTGTTTATACTTTTTAAGTCGAGCAAAATGTTATCTCTCTGCAACCTACTAGCAGTACGTATTTCTAGTCTATGACTCAAACTTCAAAAAGTAGGCTAGTCATACTTAGTAAACTATAATAACATCTTGCTTGGAATTCCCTGAACTCGATAGAATAAAATCTAAAAGAATAATTCGGTGCTTGTAATCTATTGTTTGTTGCTTTGCTTGCTTACAAGTAATGAATATCATATTTGTTTTTATTGTTTGTGGTGGCAAACGAGCAAGCAGCAAACCTGATGGTAGGTGTCACTGCCGCCCATGGACCTTTGCAATTTCAGAGATACAACTAGGCCGCTGCTTACCAATATAAACCCCAAATCCACCCAATTAGGCTTCCAGCTCTCTCGCTCACCGAACGAAGCGCAATAGCACTGCCATTACTCATACGTCGATCTTCTGCTCAGTGTGGTATCTACTACCTCGGACGGACCGACCCGCGGCTGCAGACAGAGAACTGTCAATAGCGTGGTGCTACTGAAATATTTAGCTTTACTATGTACCTGGTACTAAAATATTTAGCTTTACTATGTACCTGATGGATCCACTAAAAATGAGATAGACTTCATCTTGACGGACAAATGACAAATATTCAATGATGTCTCTGTGATCAGCAGGATTAAAACTGGGAGTGATCACCGAATGGTTCGAGGCACATTGAATCTTCGTACGAAAGTCGAGCGGTCCCGCTTGATGAAGTCTACACTCCGACCTGTCCAATACCAGAACCCCGATAGCTTTCAACTCGAATTACATAATCGCTTCCAATGCCTGGAAGAGTGCGAATCTTCGAACGATATGAACAACAGGTTCGTGGAAACTATCCACGCGGTCGGGTCAAAATTCTTTAAGGCACGTCGCGCTACTAGAACAAAAAAGCTTTCTGACCAGACTCTTCAACTCATGGAGAGGAGAAAGGAAATGACGGTACAGTCTTCAGCCGATTGGTCCGAACTCAGGCAGCTTAATAGACAAATCTCTAAATCTATGCGACGCGATATTCGCCGATTCAATACACTGCGTATTGAAGAGGCGATAGAGCGAAATCGAGGCTCCAAAGTGTTCGCACGAGATTTGTCTATCGGGCAGAGCCAAATGACTAAGCTGAAGACCGATAACGGTACTGTCATTTCATCCCAGAGTGAGATCTTGGGAGAGGTCGAAAGGTTCTATGGGCAATTGTACAAATCATCCCTGAATCCTGTTGTCAGCTTGGTCCAAGACCCCAGATCCAAGCTAACTCGGCACTATACCGAAGAAATCCCGGACGTCAGCTTGTACGAGATCAGAATGGCTCTAAAACAATTAAAGAACGGAAAGGCACCGGGAGATGACGGAATTACCACAGAGCTCCTGAGGGCAGGCGGCAAGCCAGTTTTAAAAGCCCTACAGAAGCTGTTTAATTCTGTCATTCTCGGGGGTGACGTTCCAGAGTCGTGGACCAGGAGTGTGGTGGTGCTGTTTTTCAAGAAGGGCGATAAAACGCTATTAAAGAATTACAGACCCATCTCACTCCTGAGCCACGTGTACAAATTGTTTTCAAGAGTCATTACGAACCGACTCGCGCGCAAGCTAGACGACTTCCAGCCGCCCGAACAAGCCGGTTTCCGAAAAGGTTATAGTACCATAGACCACATCCACACGCTACGCCAGATTATACAGAAGACCGAGGAGTATAATCGGCCTCTGTGTCTAGCGTTTGTGGACTATGAGAAAGCCTTTGATTCTGTCGAAACTTGGGCAGTGCTGCAGTCCCTTCAGAGGTGCCAAATTGAATATCGATATATCGAAGTGCTGAAGTGTTTGTATAAAGACGCTACTATGTCAGTCCGCATCCAGGATAAGAGTACGAAACCGATCCAGCTGCAGAAAGGCGTGAGACAGGGAGACGTTATCTCTCCGAAACTATTCACCACTGCGCTGGAAGATGTCTTCAAGCTCTTAGACTGGACCGGACTCGGCATCAACATCAATGGCGAATACATCACTCACCTTCGATTCGCAGATGATATCGTAGTCATGGCAGAATCCCTGGAGGACCTTGGCACCATGCTCAATGACCTCAGCAAGGTCTCCCAACTAGTAGGGCTGAAAATGAACATGGACAAGACGAAAATCATGTCTAATGCCCATGTCATTTCTGTACCGGACCTGGTTGGGAATGCGATTCTCGAAGTTGCCGATCACTATGTTTACCTAGGACAAACAGTCCAATTAGGTAGATCCAATTTCGAGAAAGAGGTCAGCCGACGAATCCAACTCGGCTGGGCAGCGTTCGGGAAATTTAGGAGGATCTTCTCGTCTAATATTCCGCAGTGTCTGAAAACAAAGGTTTATAACCAGTGTGTGTTACCAGCGATGACTTACGGCACTGAAACGTGGTCTCTAAATGTCGGCCTCATAAAAAGGCTCAAAGTCGCTCAGCGTGCTATGGAGAGGGCTATGCTCGGTATTTCTCTACGTGATAAAATCCGAAATACGGAAATCCGTAGAAGAACGGGTGTAACCGACATAGCCCGAAGAATTAGCACGTTGAAGTGGCAATGGGCAGGCCACATCGCTCGACGAACCGACAACCGTTGGGGAAAAAAGGTTCTCGAGTGGCGACCACGAATCGGACGACGCAGCGTAGGACGACCCCCCACTGGGTGGACTGATGACCTCATCAAGGTCGCAGGAAACCGTTGGATGCAGGTGGCACAGGACCGTTATAGATGGCATTCTCGTGGGGAGGCCTATGTCCAACAGTGGACGTTTACGGGCTGATGGATGGATGGATGGATGGATGTACCTGGTAATACACAGCTCCATGAGCGACAGTATCATTACAATCAGGTGTTCTGCTTGCTCGTTTGCCGCCATCAGCAATAAAAAAAATAAAACTTAATAATTTACGCCTTTCTACGTTGAAATTTTAAGTCAAATTATATCAAATTATTGAAATTTAGCATTTAACATGCTTAATTATTTATTAAAATTTGATTACGAGCGAAAAATTATTGTCACACATAGGATTCGTACCCACGGCTAATAGAAATCTGTTCCAATCGTGCTACCACTTACACGAGTGTGACCTATATTGTATGACATTCAACTTTCGACTCGTATTATATTTTCGTTTTTAAAGGAGACGTGTGCCATCTACCTGACAATGTTTACACATTATATAAATTAAATACTCTGTATCTCGAATACCAATTCAATTTTTTATATTATTACGATAGTCATATAATTGAAAGTACCCAATTTATTAGTATTGTTTATAAAAGTAACTTTCGCCAAATAGGTTCATCCTTTTGATTTTATATTTTATACAAAGTATACTTATACCTATTATTAACTGTTATTCAAACAAAAGAATTTTTACCCCAAACCGTAACCCAACCTGCGCCCCTCAGCACGTGCCGTGGGGCTACCGTCCCGACGTTACTAGATTCCAATCGTATATAATTAGAGACAGGTGGTTTAAATCCATTTATTCATACAATAATTCAACAACAAAGTTTTATTTGATAAAAACCGCATTTTAAGCAAAGTGTTTGATTATTTTTCAGGCCACAAATGGTACAATGGATAAGTACTAAACTCTTACACTGGGTATTCTAGGTTCGATATTCAGTATAATTCTTTTTAGCGGATTATAGGTACATATTTTTTTATTAAAGACTATACGTGCACGAAGAAAATAAACCTTGTATTGCGGGGGACTTTATAAATATATAATTAACGCAGACAAATCACACCCAGACTTCAAACAACAGTTTATGTATCGTATAAAGTATTGTCCTATGTAGGAATCGAAGGTGGCACTGGCATGGAAGGTCGGTATCTTAACCAATATGCCATCTGTGCAGTCAGTTGATGAATTTGTTAAGCTCTCGATGATACAAGGAACTTTTCTTAGTGGTGCTGGTTCTTTTTACAAAGAAAAAAGGAACGCTTCCTGTTGATTTAAGATTTCACATACTAAGTTGACTGAAAACTTGTGTACATACATACATACATATCATCACGCCATATCCCTTGCAGGGTAGGCAGAGAGAACAGAGTGCCAGAGAACTCTATCCTTGCATACTTCACTCGCTTTCATAGTTCATACACGCTCGTCGGTTTCGGAGACTCTTGACTCCACCTTCCTTCAATACGTGACCAATCTGGTCTAGGTAGGTTAGTCTCGGTCTCCTCCGGTACCTACATCCTTCCACATTCACATTGTATATCTTCTTAACCAGACGTTCGTTCGGCATTCTTTCCACATGTCCGAACCATCGGAGCATTTCCTTTTGCATCTTTACATCAATACTCTCTTTCATTACAGCGAGTAGGTAACTCGCTGTAATGAACGCTAAAAAAAATTTCCATAATCAGAAGCTAAATTTACATTTATAATAAATAAATACATTTTGCTTTATCAATTAAACTATCTTTTTCGAATGACGATGGAGTAGGAATTTAAGTAACAATTCAAGTCACCACCTTGCTAGACTTGTCCGTAGATATCTTTAGACGTCTTCAAATGAATAACATGTATATATTATAACATCTATAGGAAATTCGACATAAAATCCTATATTAATACATCTGATCAATGCACAAAACAAAGTAAGGGTTGGTAATATTCGTAATAACACATTATATTTAAGCCCCATAAGCTTTGCCATATCCGTGGTGCTGTACTGCTGCGCTTCACGTATCAGTACATCCTCCTATCTATTGGCCTATTAGCCAATTTTGCTTCATGCCGCTTTGCATAGGAGGGAAGTGGAATATTTTCAACTCCACCTGTTTTTTCTTTTCTAATTAAATATGTTGCGGGTCCCAAGACAATTAAAAGTGTTTTCCGGACTTCGCGAGGGTCAAACCTCCATGTCTTATACGGAGACCATTGTGGATCTTGGCTTACAGGAGTTACAGTGGTGGGAATGTGTGGTGGGATTAGTCCCATAAAAAAAAAACCTATTATATTTAATTTTTCAAACACACTGAGTTTAATGGTATAATATATATAATAATAATAAGAATTAATAATTAAATTAATGTTTTTTAATCTCAACGTTAATACCGTAAGTTAATTAAAGACATGTTAATTAAAATAAAAAAAAACAGAAGGCTAATGTTAGAATCTCAGTCGGTAACAAACGGTTATTTTTTGTTCTTATATATATTTTTTATGATAATGTTTACGCATACAGCACCCAAGTATATACATGAAGATATTTCCTCGAACTTATTTTGCTATGAAATTCTTATTCTTTGCATAGTTATAACGTATATATATTACTTATTTTTTTATTAAAAGTCTTAATTGATATCTTTTTAAACGACTTTAAAAGGAAGGTTTTAAATTTGTCTGTATTTTTTGAAGTTAAATTGCTAATGCGACTTCCGACAAGGTTGCGTTAAACGTTTAACGCAATAGCACTCCAACCAATGCGCGCAGTATACCTGTTATAGGCAAGCGAGAGCGTTAGCAACGAGTAGAATAAGTCATTTACGGTTTGATACCTACCATACCGAACCATACCGTGATTCAGAATTTTTAACAGCGACATCTAGATAGAAACAGGTCATTAATTTCTAATAGGTTTAAGTTTTCACTTCTTTCGGCAGTCCTCATGACTGCTTTGTGTTTTTTATGTATCTTCGTCATCATTTCAGCTCATGTATGTCTGACTGCTGGGGTCGAGGCTAGTCCATAATAAGAGAGAAATTGGCCTACTGTACCGCGATGTCTTAGTAGCGTGGTATATTAGACCAATTTCCTTCTTATTGTTGATTAGTTTCGGGTTCAGCAACCGGACGTATTATTCGCAGAGGTGCTGGTATAGGGTTTTATTTCAAGTTTTCCTTCTCTTGCATACATGTTATACATACATACATAGCCTCACGCCTGTTTCTCAGAGGGGTAGGCAGAGACTACGGATTGCCATAAACCACTATCCTGACATACCTCCATCGCTTCATTCACGCTCATCACAGTCTTCATGCATGCTCTACGATTACGTACGTACGTACTCTTAATCTGACCTTTCACTAACACATCTTCAATTTGATCCAGGAAAGTACGACGTGGTCTTCCCACTCACACTCGCTTTGTATACTTGTTTAGTCAGCCTTTCTTCACTCATTCTTTCCACGTGTCCAAACCACCTCAGCATACCCTTTTTTATCTTTGTCACTACTTCTTCACTTACACCACAGCGCTCTCTTATAACACTATTCCTAATTTTATCTTTCAAACTTACACCACACATACTACGAAGAGCTCTCATCTGTACAACATTTATTTTACTTTCATGTCTTCCCTGCCAAATCCAACTTTCACTGCTATACATGAGAGTAGGAACTAATACTCCCTTATGTACAGCTAGGCGCGCCTTTTTAGATACATTCCTACTCTTCATAAAAGCGTACAGTACCCCATTCACTTTATTACCAGCATTCACTCTTCTTTCAACATCATCATTATTTTTACCATCACTAGTAAATAGTACTCCCAAGTATACAAATTCTTTCACCTGTTCCAATCCCTCACCATTTATAAAAATATTACATTCCGTCATACATTTATCCTTTTCAAAGACCATTACTTTCGTCTTACTTACATTTACTTTCATACCTTTTCTTTCAAAAGCATCATGCATAATAGTTACCATCGCCTGTAAGTCTTCAGCCGACGATGCAAGTAAAACCTGATCATCGACATAAAGAAGACATTTGAGGAGCAACTCATTCATTCTTAAACCACATTCATTATTTTTCAAATCTTGCAAACAGATATCCATAAATAGGTTAAACAGCCACGGTGATGCTACACATCCCTGTCTAACACCTTTATCAATGTTAAACCATTCAGTGTAGGACCCGTTTATCCTAACGCAGGCTCTGGAATCCTTATAGATGGATTTCAGCGCCTGAATAAGATGGCTATTTACCCCATACATAGATAGTACCGACCACAGTTCATTCCTCCTCACTTTGTCATAAGCCTTCTCCAAATCAATGAAAGCGCAAAAGGCTTTTTCACCTTTAGCCAAAAATTTTTGCGCCATGCATCGTAAAGAGAACACTTGATCCGTGCAACCCATACTCTTTCGAAAACCCGCTTGTGCATCCCATATTTTCTTTTCGGTCACTTTTACTACTCTTTCAATCAACACTTTCGCATACAGTTTGCCGACAATGCTAAGGAGGCTAATGCCTCTGTAGTTTCTACAATCTTGCCGTGAACCTTTGTTATATACATATTATATCCTTTAGTCGTACCTACTATGATATGATGAATACCCACTATGATATAGGGTGGTGAATTATATTCTTACTCACTTCACGAATAATTAATATGTGTGAATTACCTCAGAACTTTTTCTAAGGAATCCCATTTTTAAAATTCTTTTATTATTTTAAAGCTGATGCTTCCAAAGTAGTCTCATTGAAATTTAATCTCTGATTAGTAGTTTTTGAGTCAATAGTCAATAATGCGTATTTAGCTGAGCAATTATGTAGAAAATATTCGTGAAACTACTTTTCTGCTTAGCTTATTTTTTAAGGTAGGCCTTTGACACCTTAATCCGCTTAGATATCTGTGATAAAGTAACACGCCGTAATCTTCGTATATACAACATAATTGTGCATATAAAACGAGACGTATATATATTCTGCCTTCCAGTTTATCATTCAGGAATAAATATGTGATGTTAAAAAAAAACAGGAAAAGATTTTTTAATAAAGAAAACTTTATAATAAATTTTAACTAACTTTGATAACTTTAATATTTTTTGATGTATTCAGGCTAACTTTTGTTTTATTTTTGAGTACCTAATAAATATATTTAGTTCTGTGTGGCTACGAATACTATCAACCCGTTACTTTGCTCGCAGATGTCGTAAAAGACGACTAAAAGCTTTATATTGACCTGGAAATCCACTTGATGTCATTTTGTTAATTATATTCCAAAGAAGATTAACGTCAGGCAGGTACATACATACACATACATACATACTATCACGCCTTGTCCCTTGCAAGGTAGGCAGAGAGAACAGAGTGCCAGAGAACTCTATCCTTGCATACTTCACTCGCTTCCTCAACATTCATAATTCTCTTCATACACGCTCGCCGATTTCGGAGACTCTTGACTCCACCTTCCTTCAGTACATGACCGATCTGGTTTAGGTAGGTTAGTCTCGGTCTCCCCCGGTACCTACATCCTTTCACTTTCGCATTGTATATCTTCTTAACCAGACGTTCGTTCGGCATTCTTTCCACATATCCGAACCATCGGAGCATTCCCTTTCGCATCTTTACACCAATACTCTCTTTCATACCTACTCGCTTTCTTACGTCGTCGTTACGAATGCGATCGATCAGCCTAACTCCACAGATTTTTCATTGAGATCGCATTTCGACCGCATTTTAGACCCACCTTTAGACCTTATTTTATTCATTTTGAAGGCTGACCAACCACCCCGAGACTTCTTCACCTCCCTCCAAAAGAGTTTGGTGTTACCCTCGAAGTTTTTAGTCAGCCTATCTTCTGCACTCATATTTGCTCTATCACGTTTCTCTTTCACTACTTTCACTTGGCCTGGGTGTCATTCTTACATTGCCGATATATTTCTTTCTCCTGTTCAGTCATACTGTCATTCAGATTCAAAGAAGAGACATAGTCCAGCCACGCTTTCTTCTTTTGCTCTACAGAAGCTACCACTTCCGCATCCCACCATGCATCACCATTTGTATTTCTAAGCTTCTTTGAACTTCCACATACTTCTTTTGCTGTATCTACCATACTCTCTTTCATTATTCTCCAGCATTCTTCAATGTCCGATTGCGGCTGGCTTGACATCGTCAGCCGTTCTCGGACACCCTCTGCATACTTTTCTCTTACACACTCTTCTTGCAACCTTTCAACCTTTATTCTTTCAAGCCCTCCGAAGTGGACACGCACTCGCCAGTACCTCCACTTTCTGGACAGACCACTAAATCTCGCGATAACGAGATAGTAATCCGCATCGACTATGGGGCCCCTGTAGGCTCTTGCGTCCAATATTTTGTTTCGGCGGCGACTGTCTACCAAAATTAAATCTATTATACTTTTTTGTTCATTCCTTCTCCATGTATACATATGGATGTCCTTATGTTGGAAAAATGTGTTTGACACAATAAGGTTTCTCTCCATGCATACATCCGCTATGAGCCTACCTGCGTCATTCACTCTCTTATCACCAAATGGACCAAGTACGTCCTCATAGTCGGGACGCTTGGTCCCCACCTATCCGTTCAAATCTCCGCATACAATCACGCGTTCACTGGTTTCTGCCATATCCAAAACTTCCCCAACATTATCCCAAAACTTCTCTAGGTCTGATGCCACCGAGGATCCTACGGGAGCATATGCTACAACCATGAATACCTTGCTGACACCTAGTTTTATACGGACCCAAAGAAGTCTGGGATCATACATTCCGTAATCCTTCACACCTGAGGTCAAGCGAGAGGACAACAGCACTCCTACCCCAATGCTGGCTCGATCGCTCTGTGGTACACCAGACCACAGAGCCATCCCGCCACCAGGAAGATCGCAGACGTCGCTGCCCCTTCGCCTGGTCTCTGTTACACAGAGTACGTCTAGTTTGTCCGCCATGACGGTTATCAGCTCGTGCAACTTACCTTCCACACATCCTCTAACATTCCACGTGCCCACCCGGCACTCTGCTCTCCTCGACTCGCCTGACTGTGCAAGGCGTGATAGGTGGCGGCCCCCATCGCCGCATCTGCCGATTTTCGTACCGACGGGGGCGGGTCGGTACGCGTCGCGTCCGGGGCACTGCGGTACGCATATCAGGCAGACAGGTGACTGATTATAAAACTATTGGCAATAACTTTTGCAATATGTACGATGGAAGAGGAGTATATAATATGTCGACCACAAGTAATTAGGATAAGAGTAGAAAAATGATGAATATATTTAGCATGAAGAGATAGTAAATAAGCCTTTGACTTGAAAAAAAAAATATTTTTGCATATGAAAGCATATGTACAATTGTACCGAGTGTAACAAATACTGTACATAGATTCTTTGAAAGAGTCATTCGACTAATTTCGGTTACGTAGAGCGTTGTCTCATTCGCACGCTACTACCTATGTGACGTTTGTCAGTCGTTATGCAACCGTGAGAGAGTGTAGTTGCGTTTAAATTCAAAAATATATATTCAGAGTTATTAAATCGAAAAAATTTAGAAAAAAAGGAACTTGTTTAATGGTGTATTTTACTTAATAGGTTAAATTATAATTACATTATCAGCTTAATACGAGTGTGCGACAGGAACAATGCTTTACAAAGCCCAAGTTACTTGAATGTCTCTTTCTAAGGGTCGATAATATTTATTACTCGGTACTGTATGACGTAATTATAAAAAAAAGCTGAGTTTCTTATCAGGTTTTTTCACTGCAAGTTACATTCTAATTACATGGTAAAGTATTTACTAAAGATATAATTTATCAGAGACATCATCATTCTCCTACTCTTATCCCAATTACTTGTGGTCGATACAATATGTACTCTTCTTTCATAGTACATATCGTTAAAGTTATTGGCAATAGTTTTATGACCGGCCGCCTGCCAGACGCCAACCCTCCTTGGGTTTTTTTTTTTTTTTGTGTGTCTTAGTTGTTAGCCTCAGATGGCTATGACAACTTTACCCGGACTGTGGGTGAGCGCTGAGGGCTCTCAACCCGTTTCCCTCCTTGGGAATGTAATTGTTGACCAAACGGTATTAGATGATGTTGGCCCAGATCAATATAAAGCCCTTATTCGTCTTTTACAACATCCACGAGCAAAGTAAAGGTTGAAATTATTCGAAGCCGCTACCATACAAGACATGCACCTTGCCAGAGTCTTCCCATGTTATTTACTAACTTTTTAATTAGGGGATTAAAAGACTAGCTTATTGCAGTCTGTTCCAGACTCCGTGCTGTCTTAATGGGAATTTCCTAATAAATAACTCAATAATGCCCGGGTCAAGGCTTGAACCTAAGTATTTACGGTCAGTGATTACGTGCTTATGAAATAAGACGTGCCTTTGTCTTTTTTTTTTCTCAGGAATGCAACGCCACAGATCAGAGATTGTCAACAGTCCCTTAATACGTTCGAAACTACTACGAAATTACGGCGTCCCGAGTACGAGGTATATTGCTTAGGCATAGCACATAACTGGGCAAGACCAGTGATTCACATAACATAAGAGATAAGACACTGCGATAAGAGTACCATAGGGTGTGTGCCCCTTTGATGAGCTCTAATATCCGATCAGGCTCAAGTTAAACCATGGCTCAACGCCATAATAAAAAAATGTGAAATGGTCAGTATTTTTTTTTTTTCAAATAAAATAACCTGCATTGATCATTAAAACCAGCAAGACAATTAAAGCAAGACTTTACAAATATATAAATTTCCGCACTCAAATACATTCGAACTCAAAACAAATATCGATCTACAATGCTAAATATTGCCGGTTCGATTCTCACGCAGGACAGTACTTTGTGCGATCCATAAATTGTTGTTCCAAGTCTAGGTGTAATTTAAGAATTATGTGCTTAGTTTTATTAATAAAAATATTTATGGATCACGCAATGGATTTTCCTGGATGGGAATCTAATCTATAAAGACATGGTACACTGCTACTATACTCATTCATCATATTTGCAGTATTAAAAATAGTTTTTAACATCATCATCCTTCTAGTCTTATCCCAATTACTTGGGGTCGATACAATATGTACTCTTCTTTCATAGTACACATTGTAAAAGTTATTGGCAATAGTTTTATGACCGGCCGCCTGCCAGACGTCAACCATCCTTGGGAATATAATTGTTGACCAAACGGCATCAGATAGAGTTGGCTCAGGTCGTTCTAAGGCTCTTAGTCGTCTTTTACGATATCCACGAGCAAAGTGAGGGTTGGTAGTATTCGTAGCCACTACCACACAGTAGATACTATCTAAATTAATTATTCCGAAATGACGCACCAATTAAAGTTATTTTGCTGTGTGTTTAGAATTGCTATAAAATTTATTAATACTTACATTTATTAATTATATCTAACATAATATATATCATAACAACAACACAGCGACACAGAAGTAAAGAGCAGCTGATTATATCTTTCTCGCTGGGGTACACTCGGCGGTCCCGAGTTCACCCGATTGAGCCTTCCACCTCAGAGCGTGACGAATCAGCCTCACTTACAGCCCACGAAAAAAATGTGTATGCAGTGCACCAAAGCAAGTTTTCACTTCAAAAATAGAAAGAAGGAAAATTCTTTGTTTTATTCACAATTAGTTCTGAATCTGGGTGTAGTTATCCCCTTAATATATTTATAAGAGATCCTAAAAAAAAGACAAAGCAGTCACGAGGACTGCTGACAGAAGTAAAAGCTTAAACCTATGAAAATAATGAATATTATAAATTAAAATAGAACAACAAGTACGTATTTCAGCTAATTTCACGACGCTCACACTGTTTACATCTCTGCATAGCAAGAATACTACGCGTATGTGTTTGGGATCTGCCGACTCACTCTCTTTCTCTCTCCTACTTTCTACTTTTGTGTATCTTTCTTTCTCTCTCCCTCTTGCGTTGGAATATTGGACGCTACTCATTGCTAACGCTCGCGCTGGCCTGTAACAGGTATACTGCGCGCATGCGTTCGAGTGCCATTGCGTTAATCGTTTAACGCAACCTTGTTGGAAGACACATAAAAGTTTCAACTTCAATAACTGTGAGTTTTATTTCAAATACAATATTCATTTATCTAATATCTATATACTTTATATCGAAAATTATAATATTTATTAAATAGAAAATAAAAAGAGAAGATACTATCAGGTATCAATAAGCTCCACCGCCTCGTTTTCCACCAACAATGTTAATGATATGTCCGTAAGTCTTCATTCTTTAACATCAGGTTATGTATTAAAAAAAAAACTAAATAATATAGCCATCGCATAATCCTTTTATTATAACCCATTTAAAACCCAAATTTATTATGGTATATCGCCTCTTTGCTTCAATAATGTGTTATCTTGAAAAATGAAATTGTAAAGAGTGTTTTTCAAGTTTTAGAAAATAATTGATATATAAATACAATGATTTTAATTATTTCATTATTCTATAATTACATCATCTATGATTTATATCAGATTTACGATAAAAAGATATTTGTTGTGAAACAATTATTTTTTTGAAACTTGAAAAGATTCCTCTATTTTTTTTATTTTTTAAGATTACACATTATTGAAGCAAAGAGGCGATATATGTATGTCTCAAACTTAGAACAGAAGAAATATTGCAAAGACAGCTGTCTTGGATTCATAATAAAATTTACTTAAATAAGATATACATTCGCTCTCACTAAGTTTATTATTTATTTAGTGATGAAGGAAGAATACAATTCAGCACTCCCTCTCCAGGCTCTGGCAGTCTTAAAAATCGGGTCCCAGTGGCCCGCTCGCACGGCGAAGAGAGAAGAGTTACGGTGGGTCTATGGGGTCACGCGCCGCCTTCTCCATCACCCCGGACCGATTTGGCGGGGCGAGACGCATCCATAGTCCACCAAAAAAAAAAAAAAAAAAAAGTATAGATAGTTAAAGGATTTAATATGAAAATAACATCTACACAAAAGAAAAGAGCTCAAAATAAAACCTTGTACCAAATAATACAATCAGCGTGGTATAGTGGGTCAATTTTGGAGTTAATTGTGGAGGGGGCTTTGCTTATAGAAGGGATATTGTTTATACGACGCTGCTCAGTAAGGATATAGAGTCTTATGTCAAGTTTTTTTTTCACTTGCATAGATGTTATATATGTATGTACATATTATATCTCTTAGTCGTCATTGAGGACATTCACGGGCAAAATATGGGGTAATTTATTCATACGGATCTAAAAATACAAACATAATTTTTTATATTATGTTTAGTAATTAAAATATCTCATCATCATCATTCTCTTACTCTTATCCCAATTACTTGGGGTCGTTACAATATGTACTCTTCTTTCATAGTACATATTGTAAAAGTTACTGGCATCCTTAAGAATGTAATTGTTGACCAAACGGCATTAGATGGAGTTGGCCCAGGTTGTTATAAGGCTCTTAGTCGTCTCTTACGACATCCACGAGCAATTACTTTGCTCGTGGATGTCGTGGGTTGGTAGTATTCGTAGCCGCTACCACACAGCATTTAGTAATTAAAATATCTATTGAATAGATTCTAAAAAAGAGACCGTTAATGAACTCATATTTTAAAACCCTTTAAATTTCATTAAATTATCTCTTTACTCATATTATAAATATAATTGGCTCTTAATATTACTTCAAAACCCCTCATTACTTTGCTCACAATACCAATTATAATTACCGCTACTTACAGCATTAGAATTGTCCATAGACAATTGA
This sequence comes from Lymantria monacha, assembly GCA_905163515.2. Lineage (NCBI taxonomy): Eukaryota > Metazoa > Arthropoda > Insecta > Lepidoptera > Erebidae > Lymantria > Lymantria monacha. The sequence continues at coordinate 18,042,654 of LR991107.1, read as the reverse complement.
CAACACATCCTTAAAACAAAAATAAATACCACTGTCATCACGAAAATCCCTGTCTAATAGTCATTTTCCGTCCTACAAATTATATACTCGAGCATTTTACATAAGGACGCCTTACATAAGCGTATGCATGTGTGTATGACAGGCTGCGCAGGCGTCGGTTCTGTTCCAGTCAACCGCATTTGTATCGTGGCCGTCGCCGCGAACGGACGTACTACGGACCTTTACAAAGACTTAATAAATAAATTCAGAATAGAATAGTGTTTTGTGAGTGATTGTGCTAAGTGTCAAAGTTGGTTCATAATATTATATTCACTTTGTATACTCTTATTGTTGCATAAATTGTATTCCAGTTATTTCGCTGCCGAGGTATGTTTGTATTCTAATTTCTAATAAAATATACTGCGTATTTGAATTGTATTTTATAGGTTTTTTTTTTAAATATATATATTACTTTACTTATGATTTTTGTACTAAATAATTTTAATATACGCTATAATGTAATTAGTCATTCGTTTGATTCTCATGATACGGAAGAGGCCTCTGAAAACTTGGTGTATCATATATTTTACTTTCTGAATTCTATAGTATTTTGGATATTATATTATTACATATATATGCTGCTTATAGTTTAGATTTATTAATTCTGATTAAATAGCGTTAGAAATATAAACGTATAAATAATTCTTAACGAATTTGGAACGATTCTTATTGGTTTGGCAAAATATACATCTGAGTCATGGATACAAAATTCAAGGCGTTTGAACTTGAAAGTCATTAGTATCATGCTGTATTGTGTTGAAGATAACTTATATTAAAATAAGTTAAAAAAAAAAAAGAATAAATTCAATGCTATGTTAATATAATTACTTAATCAATATTATTTAAGAATTATGTTGTTTATAAACACGATGTAAATACAATTATTGGAATGAGATATAATTTTGTTAATTTTCTTCAAACATTTTCCATCGCCATTTATTTTACACAAATCAAACGTTTAAACGTTTATAATAGCGAAATATCATTAATTATTACGAAATAATTATATGTTATAACACTAATCGACCTTTTACGTTTATATTTAGGTGGAAAAGTCTGACAAATATCAACACACAAGCATATGTCACTTCATTTTATCGAAGATTCTAGAATGGATGTTTAATTTTTTAAATCAAATACATTTAAAAAATTGTCTGTTATATAAAAATATTCAGTTAATAGGTTGAAATTAGAGACTGTTAAAAAAATATAAAGTTAAAACTTTGTAATGAAATTAAATTAAATTAATAAATTAATTTATATATTAGATGGCGTTAATTGATGCTTTAAAAACATTTTAATAAGAGCTGACAAGCGATTGGATTGATGGTAATATTTCAAAAAGTCTACATTTTTGTAATAAAATACCCATAGACATTTTTTTTGGTTCTGTTTGTTAATTCGGACAGGCAAAGGGAACAAAGCCCATGCAGCCAAATCTTATTTAATTACCCATAGATAAATTAAATATAAATTTACCCATAGATAAGTTAAAAAAATGTACACATATATGTGAAAATATCTTAAGTCAAAAGTTAAATATTTTATTTAGATTAAATTTTAATATAATAAATACCACACATGAAATAATTATTTTAAGAAAATAGTCTAATTTTTTTATGAAATCATCTGAAAATTTCTAAAAACTTAAATTATTCTAACCAGAATTCAGTAATTTTAGTTTAAAATTTAATATCTACTTGAATAAGAACGGAAGAAGCATAAAATTTAATCTCTCCTTCGTTTCATTACATATTATTTAACAATAAGAGAAGGAAACCTTGAAATACACATAGACTCATCTGACCAACGTGGTAAAGCAGGCCAATTAAATATTTCTTCTATTCTATCTCGGGAACATTTTTTTATTATCTGTGTAGTTCAGAAAAAATATAGCTTAGACTAGATGAAATCATTTCCTTTTGTGAGTGGATATATAAGGTTTTTAACCTCGTGGATGATCATTTGCATTTAGAGAGAAGTTCCAAACCCCTTATAATCCATTGATTATTTTTTGTTGCATTCAACTACATACCTGCTCATGGGCTAGTGATTTGCTAGTGAAACAAGAACCATAAAAACCAGTACACTTTACTGCATAGAAATACGTTGCATACTTTTCATCAAACGAAATATTATATAAAACTTATGTTATATTTTAATAAAAAAAAACCAGCCGACACTTAATCATATATATATTATATTTCACCAAAAACGCTCTTATTAGTGCATATTTTCTTTTGTCTATCTATGTTTTCCATATATAACATAGAGGATTTTGCAAACATACAATTCACAGATTCAAATTAGGCCCAAGCTTAGAATAATCATATGAGATACACAAAAGATTAAAATTATAATTGAACCCACGATATTAGGATATTTTGATCATCTTTAGTCTTCACTGTCTTCTGCTAAACATAGTTCTCCCAAATAAATGAGGACAAAGGGATGCGATCATCACGCTTAGCAGGCTAATTGGTGACCGCAGTGAGTGATATACTTTTGATTGAATGCTTGTTTGAATGAAACAGCTTTATTCAGGACCCTCTCTCGATTTTAACAGCTCCTACGGATAAATAAAGGATGTCGATTGTATTCTTATCCTATAGTTTTGCAGCAAATTATCACTATCAATTCCTTGTAAAATGTTATAATTAACAATGTAAAATGTAATAATTAACAATGTAGAAATTATATTTCTTTTATTCAAAAAGTTTAATAGTAAGCCTATTCTTACAAATGGCACCTAAATTATGAATAATTCAAGGCAATGTTTATGGTACATAAGATTAATGATAGATTTATGTTATCTATGTTATTAATAGACATAAAATCATCATCATCATCATTCTCCTACTCTTATCCCAATTACTTGGGGTCGATACAATATGTACTCTTCTTTCATAGCGCATATTGTGAAAGTTATTGGCAATAGTTTTATGACCTGCTGCCTGCCAGACGTCAACCCTCCTTGGGAATGTAATTGTTGACCAAACGGCATCAGATGAAGTTGGCCCTGGTCGTTATAAGGTATATAAGGTGTAATATAAACATATAAAAAAACATATTTTATAAAAAAAACAAAAACCGACTTCAAAACTATACCTACGATAAACGATATACAATAAACTTACACTAAAAAGTAGAAAATAATTCTTTTAATTAGTTTAATCTCCAAAGAATAACAACGATTTACAAAATTATAGTATACCTACCTATTTACAGGTACGTAAAAACTTATACTATGTCATGAAAAATGGATAATAATATTATATTTTGTATTTCAAAGCAAGGAGCATTGAAATATAATAAACGAAATTATTAATATTTATTTACAAGTAATATTTTTTTGGAGTCGCGCCTCCACTCCACTACTCCTTTTTGGAAGTCGGTTAATAAGGTGTAAACTAATTACCTTGCATTTCCATTAAGTATTAGTGTAAGAATATAATTCACTACATCCTTTCTTGCTCTTGGTTTTACCTAATATGCTGATAAAATCTATGCACAAAAACGAAAACTATATAAAAATTTATATCAAGTTGTCTGACCAGCGTAGTATAGCATGGTCAATTTTCTTCCTATAGTAGAGAGGTTTCGATACCAGTAGTGGGACATATATGACCTAAGATTAAGATAAATGTTTTTATTTACGTATTTTCCACTTGTGAGAAGCAAAGAATAGGATAAGTCATCACTCTATTCATTTTCTATGGTTGTTTCAAAAACCAGCTACCTTAGCTGGTAGAGAGTAAAATATTATACGAAATATTAATTTCGTATAATATTTTCGTATAGTACATATGTATGTACTCGTATATATTAACACCATATATGTGATAGTATATTCTATGCAGAATATACTATCACATACATACGAGTACATACATACATATCATGACGCCATATCCCTTGCAGGCTAGGCAGAGAGAACAGAGTGCCAGAGAACTCTATCCTTGCATACTTCACTCGCTTCCTCAACATTCATAATTCTCTTCATACAAGCTCGCCGGTTTCGCAGGCTCTTGACTCCACCTTCCTTCAGTACGTGACCAATCTGGTCACGTACTGAAGGAAGGTGGAGTCTCGGTGAGTCTCGGTCTCCCCCGGTACCTACATCCTTCCACTTCCGCATTGTATATCTTCTTAACCAGATATATACTGTCACAATATATAATATCACCATACACAATAAATGAAAATTTTATATACATATTTCAAAAAGTAATATATTTATTTTTCAATTCTTATTTTTTCGTTTTCGAAGTTTATTTATATATTATAAACGTGGAAATGTACGACGTCGTAGTTTTGCCAAATAAAATTTTTGTAACAGAATTTCTTAAGTAACAATTATATTGCCAACGGTTTACGTAAACGTTTATAATGGTCATACTTTTTAAACAGACTGTCGATGTTGTAAATTGGACAGTACTATTGCCGGTTGAAAAAAAGTCACTAGAAAAATGTATTGTTTTAAAAGTTTTTTTTTTAACAGTTAATTTGTTACAGGCAGCAATTCCTGTCGCTAAATAAGTTATTATTTCAGCTAATATATGTTCCACTGCTGGGAGTTGAGTATTCTCTACATCATCGTTCTCCTACTCTTATCCCAATTGCTTGAGGTCGATAAAATATGTACTTTTCTTTCATAGTACATATTGTAAAAGTTATTGTCAATAGTTTTATGACCGGCCGCCTGCCAGACGTCAACACTTCTTGGAAATGTAATTGTTGACCAAACAGCATTAGATGGAGCTAGTCCAGGTCGTTGTAAGACTTTTAGTCGTCTTTTACGACATCCACGAGCAAAGTAAGAGTTGACACTATTCGTAGCCGCTACCACACATCATATTTATATTTTTTCCTCTTATTGTAGTTGAGTATTCCCTACAATAGGAGGGAAATTGACCACTCTGGTCTGATGGATAAGTATAGGATATTATATCAAATTCATCCTCTTTTGCATAGGTTTTTAATGCGTATTCTTACAACGGCCACGGGCAAAATAAAGCACACGGAAAATAAGTAATTGATAATATATATAATTAACTTTCTGTGGAATTTGTCTCATTAACCTTTCTTTTCACGGTGGAAGCGTCTCTGGGTAAACTCGTGCAATCATCAAACCATATACCAAGCTTGATCATTATGGTTTTCACTTCGTGAAAAGGACTATGGACGTAGACAGGCTAATAAAATGATGCGTTGATTTTTATCATTATATTAAAATACGACTTGATTTATTTATCTATGTTTATTTAGTATACTAATTGTGTGTTAGTGGCTACGAATACTACCAACCCTTACTTTGCTCGTGGATACAATATGTATTCTTCTTTCATAGTTCATATTGTAAAAGTTACTGGCCATAGTTTTATGACCGGCCGCCTGCCAGACGTCAACCCTTTTTGGGAATGTAATTATTGACCAAACGGTATCAGATGGAGTTGGCCTAGGTCGTTATAAGGCTTTCAGTTGTCTTTTACGACATCCGTAAGTAATATTTTGCTCATTGGTAGTATTCGTAGCCGCTACCACACAGCCACACGGAAAAGATAGATATAAAAACATATTGTATTCTTACTCCATCACCACGTGGCGATTAATAGCTATCTTTAGGTAAGTAAGTCCAAGATTGAACTTAGATGAGTTGATTGATGAATAGATAAGAGACCAATTTCTAAAATAGACTGTAAATAAGAAGAATATATCCCAAAATCTAGCAGTTAACGAACTCAATGACCGTCAAATATTATCTTACATAAGTTTACAAGTGAAAATAATATTTTGAGCGTGTCAAGTGTGGGAGCCATTGTGGTTGGTTCTAGGTTATCAAGTATCTTTGTCTGACATTACGTTAGACTCTCATGGCTTTACTACTGTGAATTGTGCGTAATTGTTTTTGTTTTTAATATTTTTTTTTTCATAATTTTTCCTTTAAAGCAAAGGTGTGATACAACCGTATTTTATTTAATTACTTTTTTTTATAAATTGTAATTTATTATACATATTGCGATTATCAGCTCTCATGTCAAAAGTAAAATGAATTTATCCTCTTTGAGTCAACCTTCCTTCTTCCTTTTGAGTCATCTTTAAATTCTATAAATACATTTTTTTTTTCAATATTAACCCTTCCATACCATCCATAATTTAAACAATAATGTTCTTCTCCGAAAACATTTTCCAAATAGATAATTTTCATTACTTTTTAGTCCGATGTTTTAATATTGAGAACGGGTCTTTATCATTGGGAAAGGAATAAACCTGCTTTACCAGCGCTGATTAGTTGAGTTATTATAAAATTTATAATATAAATCATAAAATTAAAAAAGAACGGCAAGAATTAGAAACATATAAGAGGAAGTTTGAAAGTTGTGCCAGTGACGGAAAAATTAAGGAGTGAAAGATTGACATGGTATGGACATGTGATGAGAAGGGATGAAAGTAATGTTGTGAGGAAAGCTTTAAGCATGAATGTTGAAGGCTTAAGGAGTAAGGGATGACCGAAGAAAAGATGGATGAACTGCGTGAAACATGACATGGATAGACAAGGAGTGACCACAGAGATGACGTCTGATAGAGTTGTATGGAAGGAGAACACATATTGCGTCGACCCCAAATAAATTGAGATAAGAGCAGGTTGATGATGAACGGCAAGAATTATCACTCTTTAAAGGATGAGTTTTATTCTGTGTACATCAAAATTTAAGGTTCACTACAATGTTATGGATATATTTATCTCAGACTTTATATGTCCCACTGCTGGGCTCAAGCATCGTCTACAATAAAATGGGATATCAACCTACTATACCACGCTGGTAACACAAATTGGCACATGCTTTTATTTTGTGTATTCCTTCTCTTGTATAAATATAGTACATACATACATACATATCATCACGCCATATCCCTTGCAGGGTAGGCAGAGAGAACAGAGTGCCAGAGAACTCTATCTCTGCATACTTCACTCGCTTCCTCAACATTCATAATTCTCTTCATACACGCTCGCCGGTTTCGGAGACTCTTGACTCCACCTTCCTTCAGTACCTGACCGATCTGGTCTAGGTAGGTTAGTCTCGGTCTCCCTCGGTACCTATATCCTTCCACTTTCACATTGTATGTCTTCTTAACCAGACGTTCGTTCGGCATTCTTTCCACATGTCCGAACCATCGGAGCATTCCCTTTCGCATCTTTACACCAATACTCTCTTTCACACCTACTCGCTCTCTTACGTCGTCGTTACGAATGCGGTCGGTCAGCCTAACTCCACAGATTTTCCGAAGAGATCGCATTTCGACCGCATTAATTTTACTTTCATACTCTTTTCTGCATACCCAACTCTCGCTTCCATACAGTAATGTTGGGACAAGCACTGCGTTATATAAATATAGTATGCGTATTATATCCCTTAGTCGCTTTTTACTACACTCAAGAACAATATAGGGGACGTTAAATGATCTTCCTCCATCTATCACTACAGTATTATAAATAACAAATCATTTTAATGCATCACTATAATATCATCAACATTCTTACTAATAATTCCTCAAAGTAATAAACGTATTAAAACAATAAGCTATTTCAAACTCCATATCAATCTCGAGCCCTCATTACTAAAAGTTTATACAAAAATAATCAGTCAGTTTCGATCGAGTGACAGTTGCACCTTTCATCGGTTCTTTATTTCGGTAAAAAAAAAAAACAAAAAAAAAGCAACAACCAATAAAAAAAAAAAACAACGATAAGTACAATGGACGGTAGATAGCACTTTCTAAAACGACCGGACAACGCGCGCTCCGACATCGCGTTTAGCAAATATTGTTAGTACTTTTGATAGCATAATATATTACTGATTAAAATACCATCTACTCAACTCATATACCACTGCTTGACTCCAGCCTCCTCCACTTTAAAAAGGAAATTATTTTGTTCAAAGACATTAATAAACAAAATTTCTCCTTTTGTCCACAAAATTCATCCTCAACCGTTAATACTGGTATGAATACAGAATGTATACCTAATGCTAAGAAAATTAATTAGCTATTTAGTTAATTATTTTTATTTATTAAGTAATTCATCACATCATCAATTACAGCCCATAAATGTCCCACTGTTGGGCTCGGGCCTCCTTCTTATAAGAGGTAAATTAACCTACTATACCATGCTGGTCAGACGTGTTGGTATAGGGTTTTGTTTCGAGTTTGCCATCTCTTGCATAGATGTTGTATGCGTTTTATATCCCTTAATCGTCTTTTACCATCCACGGGTAAGATAGGGGGTGGGTAATTGTATTCTTACTCCGTCACCACACGGATGTAGCATAATATATTACTGATTAATAAATATTATTATCTTCTCAGCTCATATACCACTACTGGACTCCAGCTTCCTCCACAATAAAAAGGAAATTATTTTATTTAAAGAGATTATTAGACTAAATTTCTCCTTTTGTCCACAAAATTCATTCTCAACTGTAAATACGTGATATGTTATGTATAAGAAAATCCATTAGTTATTTAGTTAATTTAGTTTTATTTATTTAAGTAATTAATTGAAATATAATAATTATCTATTGAAATAAAAATATTTTTTAAAGACTATCGCGTTTGTATTTGTATTTTTAATTTGCCGATGTTTCGAACTCTTTACAGCATTCAATTTTAGCTCATTCTGAATTTTGAAACTTATATTCATATCTTTGCATAATTAAATAATTATCTTCTCATTCTTGATTGAAAGAATGACTTTTTAAAACTAATATAAAAAATACGAAGGCTTCAAATAGAAGTTAAAATTGAACGTAGTCTACTTACATGGGACATTCTAAATCTATTAATATACCCCAAATGTACTGTTCTTATAACCAATCTTTTAAGATTAATTAAAATTAAACATTATTTATTTTCAAATAATGTACCAATTATAAAATTGCATGCAATGAAAAATGTATAGACAATTACATTATAATCTTCATACACCAAACAGTTAAGATTCAAAGTTATTTTAGAAAATATTAATATTATAAATTTATTTTTAATTCTAAAATGACTCTTATACAAGTATGTGCATTGCATTTTGAGGCAATTAACGACGTAGTTTTAATTACAATAAAACAGATAATAAAATCTTTGAATACATCTTTGACTACAAGTTTAAAATAGTCAAGTGCCTCCATAATCAGTAAGATTTATTTTAGAGTGGTTTTATTTTACAAAAGACATGGTATGTTATAATTATAATTCATATATTTTTTTCACGTTGTGACTCAATATGAATATTTATGGTTTAGGTGCCTTTAAAGATAAAAGAAGAAAGTTCTGAACTAAAACCTTATCAGGCCTTCATCTGGCCGCTGTAAAACAGTACGCCATTTGGTCTCCCATTGTGTAAAAAGCCTGTGGCTCTTAATAGAATCTATAAGGTTTGAAAATAAGAAAAAAGGTTCTGCTTTTAACCTATCCTAGATGGGAATCCATATTAGTTTCGTATTTGAATTTCGTACTTGAAGCATCAAAATATGGTTTTTATAGTTAGTTGATTTTTATAGTTAAATAAGTGTTTATAATATGGATTCATTGATAGTTTATTTACTAGGTAAAGTAATACATTATGAGATTGTTAATATTATCAAAATATAGCTAAATACCTAGGTTTTACTATTTTTAGTTGTATAGTAGGAACATAGAAAAACATTCAATTTGCGGATGGTAATCGGACTTTCACATTATTTTAACAAATACTCCTTTGTTCTCTTCTATACCTCATGTAAAGTATTTTTAATGATGCCTCTAATACTTTAATGGACTATACATTAAAAATGTAAGATTTCAGAACCAATACTATTTGCTTTCGGTTGGACAAAATCCAAATAAATTGAAAAGGTTCTTGAACTGCTGATATTCATTAACTCAACCATCTAACTTCTTGTAATTAATGCGAGACTACTCCAAGTTACAAAAACTGCCAAAATCAGCACCCAACCTGTCGTCCATTGACTGCTACTACCGTTGGTTGAGCCTGCGCCTGCGCAGTCATTGTGCGAAACAAACTGGCGTCCTACGCGTGTGGCTGTATGCTTCACTGGAGCATGAGCCACGTGGATCCACTCGACCAATGCTAGCAAGCTTTAATTGAACAGGCAGTCCTCTATACAATGCTTGGTTATGTTCCTCCATCAGACTGCATGTTTTTTACATATTACTAAAAGGAGATATTCCTTCTAAAATATACAGGACGATGGAACAACGACGTGAGTCCTCATAACTTACTTATTAATCCTGTTTATCTTTCGAGCATGCTATCAGATCTGAATCTTTTACTTCGTTGCCACAGTGGTTACCCTTTTGGGTACCTACTCCTTGGCAACCTACCTATAAAGTATTTTGTTGTATACTTTACGAAGCATAAGCTATCTGGAGCCACTCAAGCAATGGCATAAAATTTTTAACTGAGCAGCCTCTGTAACTTGTCAACTTCAATAAAGTTTAGTCAAGAGTTTAATGTGCAAGATTTAGTCTAAATGGCAAGTTCACTTTACCTCTATCTTAAAGGTCATCACGAGAAATTACTGGAGCTGAAATCACAACAAAATGCACCAAATAGCATTTTTGTCCTACTCCTTTTGAAAAAAGAGTAATAGACCCCAATATTAAGTCATGTACATAATACTAAAAACGTTGAAATTTTAATAAACAGATGTTGCATTTGTTAAAATTTTAACGTCTTCAGTTTATAAACTTGACACAAGAAAAGCGTAAAATAAATAAAAGTCATATTTCAATCAAAGCGTGATGTGATTTTACAAAAAGATGATTGGATATTTTCTGATATTTTAAGCAGTTAAAGAAGAGATAAACGATGTAACTAAGATTTTTCATAAGAAGGATTATAATAAACAAAATAAGAAATTATTTGCTAGAACAAATCATACTATCGGGGTTCTTCAATTAAAATCTCAGCAATCCAATGAATGAATTGGTGTAGGTCAATTTTCAGCACTCAACCATATTGGGCGGCCACAAAAAAATGTATTGTATGTTTACCGTCAAAAACAGTATGAGCAGTCACCGAGCGAAACAAACAATCGTCCTGTATGCTCCAGTGGAGCAGAGTCCACGTGAGGCCACTCGACCAAACAGCGACCAGCGGGTTGTGATACAACTCAGTTGGCTGCACTTGAGAGGAAACACCAAAACAGTCAGTTTCATAGACCTGTGATGGTTCGATGGCTGTCTGCATGGCAGAGTGACCATTGAAACAGTTCTGAATACAATGGACCGTTGACTTGCTTCCATAGGTGAGAGTGGAAAGAAATTGAATACTGTTATCATCTGATGGATGAGAATAGTTTGATGGGGTAATTTTTTGGAATACAACATACATACATATCATCACGCCATATCCCTTGCAGGGTAGATAAAGTGAACAGAGAGCCAGAGAACTCTATCCTTGCATATTTCACTCGCTTCCTCAACATTCATAATTCTCTTCATATACGCTCGCCGGTTTCAGAGACTCTTGACTCCACCATCCTTCAGTACGTTGGAATACAATTGGAAGATAAATTCATCATCATTCTTCTGCTTTTATCCCAATAACTCGGGGTCGACGCAATATCTATTCCTCTTTCATTACAGTTACTGGCAATAGTTTTATAACCGGTTGCTTGTCTGATGTCTATACCCTCTTTGAGAATGTAATTGTTGACCAAACGGCATCAGATGGAGTTGACGCATGTCGATATAAAGATCTTAGTCATTTTTACGACATCCACGAGTAAAGTAAGGGTTGGTAGTAATTCATTAGCACCAGGGCTAAGCTAGTCCTTATTGTAACTTTATTTTTTAATGTTTTCGGTTGTAAATAAACCTGCAGTCCATCTGATAGTGTTTTATAACTACTGCTCATATATCTTAGAACAACAGGGCTTAGTTAGGTTACTATTTACCTCATTTAAAGAAAAATATATTGGATCTCTATAAACCCTGGAATACTCGACGCTTTTAGGAATGGGATGTATAAATGTAATAGTTAGTTATCAATCTAAATATGTCCTCGAGAGTCAAAATACTTACGACAAAATATCAATTTTATATGGAACTAGCTTCTGCCCGGAGCTTCGCCCGCGTAAAAGGTCACTTTCCTAAAGTTTTTCATGATCTATTTTTATTTTAAAATGGTAAATTTTTTGCAAAATTTTTATGTTATATTTATTTATATCTAATCAATAGCCTAAAAATAAATAGCCTAAAAATAAATTTTCATCCCCTTTACAACCCTTTTTTTGCATTAAAAAGTAGCATATGTCCTTTCTTAGGCTCTAGACCATCTGTGTACCAAATTTCATTTAGATCGGTTGAGTAGTTTTGGTGTGAAAGAGCGACAGACAGACAGAGTTTCTTTAGCATTTATAATATTAGTAAGGATGATTGGCTTTCGCTTTGGACAAATGTATCCTTTGTATCAAATCTTCTATGTCGATATTGACATGTCATCCAGAAAGACACCAGTTTGACCCTAGATTCCATAATCCACAGCTTGATTTCTCTTTAAATTTGAACGGAATACTGGCAACGTGGTTGATGACGTCAGTAGTTCCCAGAGAATTACTATTTCGAATAACTACCTACTATAGAAATGCCATCTGTATTGATTATTATTGCCTAAAAGATAATATCCTTATACTTTTAACTCTTCTTAACCACAAAGGCACATAAAGTTTGACTAAAATGGTAGACTTCTAAAGCACCAATAAAAAAGGAGGGACATTCTTACTCTCTTATAATTCAGATACAAAAGTACTAAAAAGACAGTATCTACAGTAAAATTCTATAGTTATTCTATATAACATAATCCTATACTTAGTTAGACTAAGTTTAAGTTATAGTTTAATTTAAGACTCTATTGCAAGACTTGTTAATAGCAATGAATATTGTATCATATTTTTTTAAAATTAATGTAATATCCTTTGGAGTTTCTTCTAGAAGTTCTGATTCCTTTAAAGGCGTTCCTTTAAAGACTTTCTTTTCTTTAAAAATGAAAATATAATACGAGGCGAAACTTGAATGTCACACAACAGTTCACGTTCAGTGGTAGCATGATTGGAACAGATTCCCAATAGGTGTGGGTTCAAACGTGTGTTAATCATTTTTCGCTCACAATCATATTTTTATACAAGAAAAAAATTCGTTAGTTACATACATACATATCATCACGCCATATCCCTTGCAGGGTAGGCAGAGAGAACAGAGTGCCAGAGAACTCAATCCTTGCATACTTCACTCGCTTCCTCAACATACATAATTCTATTAATACACGCTTGCCGGTTTCGAAGCCTCTTGACTCCACCTTCCTTCTGTATATGACCAATCTGGTCTAGGTAAGTTAGTTTCGATAGATAACTTTATATTAAAAAAAAAAAACTCACAAAAGCAGTTGATTCATTTAAATACATTTCTTACTCATATGATATTGTTATTAAAACTTTCTGTCTCATACCTCCACATAAACTTTTGGTCATGGTTCACCGCTGTCCCCTTCGAGGGGTATTCCACAATCATCACGCTTGGCAGACGATGTAATCAACTCGATAAGTTAAAAAAATTCACAGGTGCTTACTGCTGTTGACCAAGGGACAGACATCTTGAAAAAAAAACATAGTATTTTACATATAAAGGTAATTTTTTTGCCTTCTAACCTTTAATAAATGACAAAGAATTATTTGAATAAATAGAATATGGAGAAAAGTTGATGCGAATTAAGAAAGAGTTTAACAATATATCTATTAATATTTTTATTCTTGTTGCAAAGTTAGAGTTCTCTGGCACTCTGTTCTCTCTGCCTACCCTGCAAGGGATATGGCGTGATGATATGTATGTATTCTTGTGGGAGTCGTGAAAGCTGACTACTGGATTAACGCGAAAATCTGCTATTTTCGCATTAATTATTTTCTTGGAAACGTGATACCAATCGCAATTACCAAATTGACAAGTATTAATGATAATGATGAGAGATTGCGATATTATTGTGCCCTTATGCTATGACCCCTCATATCCTTTATCTAACAAAACATTGTTGGATTAATGGCGTTGTCAATATAGCCTCACGCCTTTATCTATAAAGTAATAGGTTAGAAGTATCAACATCCTGATCTCAGCTCATATATGTCCCACTGTTAGGCTAGAGCCTTCTCTATAATGGAAGGGTAATTGACCTACTATACCACGCTGGTCAGACGAATTGATATAGGGTTTTTTTTTGATTTTGCCTTCTCTTGCATAGATGCGTTTTATATACCTTAGTCGTTTCTTATGATCACCCACGGGTAAGATAGGGGGTGGTGAATTGTATTCTTACTCCGTCACCACATTGATTTATATATATATATATATATATAATTTGCTTTTCTTCAGTCGATACATTCGCTATTTTAATTACAACACACGACTCTTTAATAATAGGCGGGAAATTAACCTATTAACTGCGGTTAAACGAGTTGATGCAAAGTTTCATTTCGAGTTTTCCTCTTCTTGTAAGTGATTTTATCTTTAGTTTCTTTTTACAACATCAATAGGAACGAAAAAAGTATTGATCTGTATTCTTAATTCATTTACTACATAGAAATCTCTCTCTGCTCCCACTTACTTTCGTGATGATCGAAGAGAGTGATAGCTGCTCTAGTAGATAACTTCTGTTCTAGTGCCACTTGTGGAATCTTATCATTTTAGAAAACAATACAGCCTGTTGTAATAGATATCACATTGAAGTAAATATTTTTACTAAATATATAGATATATGTTTTTTTTAAATATAGATATTTAAAATCATTCTTGTAGACTTATCCCAATTACATGGAGTCGATGCAATATGTACTTCTTTTCGTAGACATTGCAAAAGTTATTGACAATAGTTTTATGACCGGCCACCTGCCTGACGTCGAGCCTCGCTGAGACATTTTATTGTTGACCAAACAGTCTCAGGTGGCGTTAACCCAGGTCCATATTAAACTCTTTATCGTCTTTAACGATATCCTCAAGAATTTTTTTTTTTTGCGGCGGGCTATAGTCTGATCAGGCCCCATTAAATCCGTCCGGAGCGACAGATGAAGCTAGCAAGCGAGTGGGCCACTGGAACTCGACCATTATCTTTGGTGATACTATTTGTACATGCCCATGTACCGAAACGTATCGTATCTTGCGGGGTTTTCACAATGGTGGCCATGTAAGAATTCCGTAGTTCATTATTAGATTAATTTGAGACAATATATAAAATTGAGAATAAGCCACATTTTTTTTTTGTCAACAATAATTTGTGCCTTTTTTTTTTTTGTGTGGACTATGGATGCGTCCCGCCCCGCCAAATCGGTCCGGGGTGACGGAGAAGGCGGCGCGTGACCCTATAGACCCACCGTAAAACTCCTCTCTCTTCGCCGTGCGAGCGGGCCACCGGGACCCGATTTTTAACTTCGGTGGCCACAATAATTTGTGCCTAATACTCATTAATCAATTCAGAACCATTTTTAAATGTTTTCTTTATAAAATATTTTTTTTTCGTATAGAACTAAAGAGTCGCAACTTCACATCCAAAGAGCCGCATGTGGCTCGCGAGCCGCAGGTTGCCAACCCCTGGTCTAGAACATAAAAAGAAGATGAAACTATGTATTTCAACCAGTGAACACATGGTTGAAAGAACCGAGTATTATTATATTCTTTCATTCGTCTTAATATCATATATATCCCTTTTATACATAATAGATGATTTTGAATATAAAATATAGCGATACTTCCATCAGATAAACTAACTTATTTATCAAACAAAAATATCCAATATTTTCTTTAATTATATATCTAACGCTACAAAAGCCATTCAAATCATAAAATTAAGTAACACTTAACAGTATTGCACTAAAATTACATTGTGTTCGTCGTTTTCTGTGATTCAACAATTATATGGTAAATCAAAGCGTTTTATTTCCTCTAGAGAATGTTATTTTAAATCTTAAAGATGATTATTTAATGACTAAAACTAGCCAAATAGATTTTCTAGCTTTTTTCCTTCAATTATTGCATTTTGAAGATACTTGTTTAATTAAGTATATGATATTAATTCATCATCATTATGATCATATCAGATCTTATATGGCTGTAGATTGGATGTAGGTACCGGGGGAGACTAACCTACCTAGACCAGATTGGTCATGTACTGAAGGAAGGTGGAGTCAAAAGTCTCCGAAACCGGCGAGCGTGTACGAAGAGAATTATGAATGTTGTGGAAGCGAGTGAAATATGCAAGGATAGAGTTCTCTGACACTCTGTTCTCTCTGCCTACCCTGCAAGGGATATGGCGTGATGATATGTATGTATGTATATGGCTCTAGACACTTCTACAATAGGAGGGAAATTATTCAACTATAACAAAACGGATTAGTTGTGTTGAACTGAGGCTACGAATACTATACATATATATCATCACGCCATATCCCTTGCAGGGTAGGCAGAGAGAACCGAGTGTCAGAGAACTCTATCCTTGCATACTTCACTCGCTATCAACTAAGGAATACTATCAACCCTTATTTTGCTGGTGGATGTCGTAAAAGACATCTAAGAGCTTTATATCAACTTCAGCCAATTCCAGCTGATGCCGTTTGATCAATAATAATATTATAATTAATTAATATTAGAAACTTCATTGGTGTTAATTATTTTAATATTTTTTTCTTATCGTAAATTAATTATAATACTGTATGTTTCTTTGATGCAATAAATAAACATATTAGTTGAAATGAATTATTGTACTATAACTTATTTTAGAGTAATATTGTGTAAATAAGGTTGTAGCCTTGTCGATAGTTTGACGAAGACAAAAAAACAACTACTCGACAAGGTGACCTCCGATTTTTTTTTTTTGTGAACAAACCAGGGATGTTCTATGATGGTCGTATATTTTTTTTATCGATATTTATTAAGGTCACTCATTATATTCGGAGTAGAGCACAACCCTGACTTTGTTTGACGTTAATTTTGTATTAGCCTAGATATTATTGCTTATGAATGGAGATACAATTTCTTTTTATTTTTAAACGGATAATTTAGGTTTTTATTAAGTATTTATAACCTTATTATTGTTTTAAAAGTAACGTTAAATACGACTAAGAGTCTTATAACGACCTGGGCCAACTCCATCTGATGCCAATTGATCAACAATTACATGCCCAAGGAGGGTTGGCGTCTTTTTTTTTATTGCTTATGGTGGCAAACGAGCAAGCAATAAACCTGATGGTAAGTGTCACTGCCGCCCATGGACCTTTGCTATAACCAAGGCTATAGCTAGGCCACTGCCTACCATTATAATCCCCAAACGCACCTAGTTGGGCTACCGGTTCTCTCGCTCACCGAACGAAGCGCAATAGCACATTGCCATTACTCAGACGTCGATCTTCGTCGATCCCGGATGGAACGGCCCGCGGCTGTAGACAGAGAACTGTCAATAGCGTGGTCCTACTATTATTACTGGTCTGGCAGGCGGTCGGTCATAAAACTATTGCCAATATCTTTTACAATATGTACCATGAAAGAAGAGTACATATTGTATCGACCCCAAGTAATTGGGATAAGAGTAGGAGAATGATGATTATTGTTTTTTTTTATCCATAACTACCTTATCAGTCTTAGAGTATGCAATTATTGATCATAGGATCCTATTTTCGGATACTGGGTTGATTAGAATGCAATGGTTTCACCGCGTTAGTACATAGTATTTACTTTCGTTTGTAATCGTTTTTAGTAGTTATACTCAAGGGTCTCTACCAACCCTTTTGTGATCATGAACGCTAAAAATAAGTTTAGTTTCAAATGATAATACTCGCGTAAAAATCAAAAATCAATGTGTTTGTATTAACTGAATATTACTCAGAAACTTTCGCAGAAAATATATAGTTATTGCAATGCTAAACTGTTTACTCTACCGTGTACCTTTTCAGCGACGTATAAGTGTATATCGAGACGGTTTGTATTTGGACTTAGGTTTTGTAAATCTGTCCCGAGTCTGTTAAACTCAAGATGTAAAAATTATGTCAATATAATCACTAGTCTGCCCTCATTCTACGTAAGGTCAACACGCAAGTCGGCACATGTCTTTAACTTCTATAGACAACTATTATCAGCCGTCATATCTGTACTCACTTCTTTCATTCCCATATCTCTATGCACACAATCTATCCATCTGCATTCTTACGTCTACCCACATTAACATTGACGAACCTCCTTATCATATGCCTTTCATCCCTACACATACATAAATACATATCATCACACCATATCCCTTGCAGGGTAGGCAGGGAGAACAGAGTGCCAGAGAACTCTATCCTTGCATACTTCACTTGCTTCCTCAACATTCATAATTCTTTTCATACACGCTCACCGGTTTCGGAGACTCTTGACTCCACCTTCCTTCAGTACATGACCAATTTGTTCTAGGTAGGTTAGTCTCGGTCTCCCTGTTTATCTACATCCTTCCTTATACCTACATCCTTCCTTCCCTCCTCATCATATATCTCTACCAAGATAATCATATTTAATTAAAAAGCAAAATTTAATGAATTATTTGCATCTACATATATTTGTATTGGAATTACTTCTAACACATCCAATTACGACTCCATATCAGTATTTTCTAAAGGTGACTGGGTGACCTCTAAAATACAAGGACAATAATATATTATTATTTACATAGTCTTAATCTTTCTTAATTGTATGTAAAACTATGTAACTATTATCCCAACTTCATGGGGTCGAAGCAATATGTACTCCTGTTCCATCGTATTACATTATCCTGCTCTTATCCCAACTTCTTAGGGTCGAAGCAATGTGTACTCCACTTTCATCGTATTACATTATCCTGCTCTTATCCCAACTTCTAAGGGTTGAAGAAATATGTACACCTTTTTCATCGTACTACATTATCCTGCTCTTATCGCAACTTCTTAGGGTCGAACCAATATGTACTTCTCTTCCATCGTACATATTGCAACATTATTAGCAATAGTTTTATGACCAGCCGCCTGCCTGACGTTAACTCTCTTGGGGAATGCAATTGTTGAACAGACTGCATTAGATGAAGTTGGCTCATGTCTATATTTATTATTATTCGTCTTTTACGACATCCACGAATAAATTACGGGTTTTTTAATGTTTTTTTTTTGTGTTTATGACTTGGCTACTTAGATATTTAAGCCAAATTGTTGTTTATAAATTAACTTCATTTAAAGTCATTGTCCGTCAGTAAGTCAAATCATCACCTTCAATAGTGCCATGGCTGTACTGTTAAAGGTATCTTTTGGGAATTTTGGTGGAAAACGAAAACGTATAACACTGTTATATCATATTCACTACACCGTAGTACTTTCTGCGCATCAAATTGCCATCAAAATTATTTAATATAACACATTAAAATACGAAGATATTGAATGTAATACAAGAGCACCATATGACACTTTTCCTTTCCCGCTAAAACTAGATTTAGTGGTATTCGTAGCCGCACAGAGTAATAAAAACTATCTATCTTATATATTATGGTAGATCTTTTATATGCAGATATTCTTAAGTCATTTCCTACTGAGTACACGGACAAGAAAGATGGAGTAGTGAATTGTATTCTTACTTCGTCTTTATACAGATAATTAACTGTCAGCCTATTTTTATATCTATATACAGATTTCTCTTCACCTTTTTTTTTATATAAACTTATTCAATGCGGTTTAGACTCGATTCTAAACGTAATCGATTTTTTATTAGCTCTCTGTAAAATAATTGATAAAGTGCCTTGGATTAACCAATGTTTACAGCTCATCGGCAACCTGTGACCGTTTTAATTTGGGCTGTGAGGTTGGTAGCGATGTTGCCGTGGGCTGAGGTCAAGTTTAGTTCATTCGGCGAAGGTTGCAATTATATACGGTTGTTTCTAGGTTTTCTGAATGCCTTATATTTATTTTTCTTATACAATATAATGCTTTTATATTTTTTATTTTTATTTAGCTGACTATGTTGCGGTCTCGTCCAGGAAGCTAGAATGACGTAGTCCTTAAATTGTTGCAGGAAACTATTTAAAACTTCAGGCAAGTAAAAATCAAATACTAGCACTACAAAACACAAAAAAATAGTTTATATTTAATACTCGTGAATCATCAGATATTTTTTTTACAAGACTTTTGTAGTACGGCTGTAGACAGAGGACTGTCAACAAATAAATAAAATATCATTATATTTTAATTCTTCCTTCACTAGCTATAATATTGTATGAATTGTTCGTCGTCATTAAGATTACCACAATGTTATTTCATTATTGTCTAAGCATTATTGTAATTAATGATTTTAATACTATTTTATGATGGATGATCTAAGTTTAAAATGGATTTAAAATCAATAATTATCAATAATAATTGTCAAAACATGATCAGTGTTGCCAGCATTCGTACAGAAGTATTACCAACTGTGAATGGGTATAATTAATTCAGATGCAATGCATTCACCATTCTGTCATTGTTCAGTATTGAACAACCCACGCAGGATAGGAAATAATTGCCACTACCGTAACAAAAAAAAAAGTCCTATTTCCCATGAAACCGACAATAGCTGGAGGTGCGCAGACGCCGACGGCAAAATGGCGTCGGTGACGTCACACCGGAAACGGCTCCGTTTTGAATTTGGAACGGTCGAGCGAGCAATGGCGGAACATCCGGCGCGCGAAGACGTTACAATGAGTGCGCGTGCGACGGTAAAATGTACTATGTAGATCGATTGATCATTGATCTTTATTGTTACGATCAGGATCTATATTGGCTTTTTGTTTTTAAATGTGTTTCATATCATCATCATTCTCCTACTCTTATCCCAATTACTTGGGGTCGATACAATATGTACTCTTCTTTCATAGTACATATTGTAAAAGTTATTGGCAATAGTTTTATGACCAGCCGCCTGCCAGACGTCAACCCTCCTTGGGAATATAATTGTTGACCAAACGGCATCAGATGTAGTTGGCCCAGGTCGTTATAAGGCTCTTAGTCGTCTTTTACGACATCCACGAGTAAAGAAAGGGTAAGGGTAATACTATCAGTATTGATAACCGCCAACACAGCAGTATTATTATTATTAGCCCTATTTTATGTTTTATTTTAATAGATTTATTCTTATTTTTCAATTTCAATTCATGTTTATTCTTCTATTAAGTATAGTATTTACAATGAAAGAGAAAAAGACTTGGTATCTTATACTAGCCATACAAATTATTATTGAAGTTATACATCTTTTGGCGCGTTAGGGAAATATGATGAGAGTAAATTTTTTATGATGCGCGCGCACACCTTTACGAAAAACCGACACCCTGAAGTTAGCTATAGTCAACATTTTAGTTCTTTTTTTTGTGATATTTAAATAAACTTTATTTGACTAGATAATGCGTTATAATAAAACTTTCAATGTATTAAATACCTTTTTTCTATTGTTAGTGTCGTTTTTTTCTACAAACGTAGAATAAGGCGAATGATAAAATTATTGAAAAGATTTTTATCTTGTTGCGCCAAAGAAATATAACTTCTAACGCGTGTACATAAGTACACTCACACACACATTTTTTAGATGTAATATTTTCTTGATATTATCAAACTACATCCCTTAATTATCTTCTATGATAATATAAAAGAAAAGATATCAAATTTTATTCTTACTAAGTTGATGTAAAAAAGTCTTAACTAATTATTTAACTTTAGTTTCTTAAACCCGGAACATAAAATTGTCTGCAAACAACCTGGATTGTTCAGCGCCGGTGGGATTTATTTGTAAATCAGACGCAAGTAATGGATCGAAATGGTAAACAAACCACTAATTGTGCGGTCACGACTAGGGAGGTGCAATCTGATATCGATGTTACGTAGTATTTAATTGTATCGCCTATATAGAAATGTCGATATTGCTAGACTTTAAACGTGATAACGTATCATAAATCGATAAACGTTGGCTTTACGCACGAAAAAGTACCACGTTCCGCCTGACCTGAGCGTGCAAGCGAGAGCGCGGAACAAGCGAGAGAGAGGCACGTTCAGCTTAAGCATTTTTAAAAGGATGTGAAAAGTTAATATGGTTTCCATTATTTAATGTGAATTGTTTAAAAAGTGAAGTGAAAAGTTAATGTGGTTTCCATTATTTATGTTTGTTCAATTCACACAAGTATGCAATTTCTCATCAATGTTTTCTTATGATGTTATCATGTAAAATTATCATTCGTAAACCAATTTTACAGACAACCATCTGCTTTTTTTTAACACAACATATGGTACTATGGAAATAATCCTTGTATTGCGAGGTACTTTATAAACATCTAATAAACTGGCACAAATTACAGAGAGGCATAGAAATCAGAACAACAATTTCTGTATCGCACAAAGTATTGTTCTCCATGGCAATCAAATCCACGACACTGGCACGTTAGATTGATGTCTTAACCAGTACGTCCAGATGATGTCCAGCAGAGAATATCGAAAGACTGATATAATCATGTTGATGATTTTTTAATTGAATTTTCCTGAGAAACTTAAAGCAATAACCGATTCTCACGCCAAGTGTGTTATGCAAAAGTTCATGTCGTTCAGGATTTGGTTTGACTGCAACGATATTTCTACTTTCTGTGTGGTGACGGAGTAAGAGTACAATTCACTACCCCTATCTTAACTGTGGGTGATCGTAAAAGTCGACTAAGGATATGAAACGCATATAACATCTATGCAAGAGAAGAAAAAATCGAAACAAAACCCTATACCAAGACGTCTGACCAGCGTGGTATAGGGGTAAATTTGCCTGCTTTTGTGGAGGAGGCTCGAGCTTAATATTGGGACATATATGAGCTGAGATGATATTTCTACTTCATATGAATAACATGCTTGTATACGTTATCTATCTTTCTTAATATATATAAATTACGTGTCACGTTGTTTGTCCGCGATGGACTCATAAAGTACTTAACCGATTTTAACCAAATTTGCACAGCATGTGTAGCTTGATCCAACTTAAAAGGTAGGATAGCTTAAATCTCAATTTATAGTAATATTATTTTATTGCAAATTATTTGTCTAATATTTGACAGTCAAAATCATATGTTGTATCACAAGTATTTTAAAAGATGGCAGAAACTGTTGCCTGGTTTCAGTAAGTATTTAATAGATGGCGCTATGTTAAATGTACAAATGCTTCGTATAAGCTAAAATTTGTTGGAATAAACAAAAAGTGTTACTGAGGCTAACCTAAGCTAGAGCAACGCGTGGCCCGGTCTGCTAGTAAGTATATAAAGTATAGGCCAGCACTTGATCTGGATGTTGGGACTACTCGTAATAAGGTGCAATCCAAAATTAAGTCTTTGAGTCCATCTGTGAATGACATAATATTTATGCAAGAATATTCAAGTATCCCAAAACATAAATGTGACTTATCAATTCTAATAGGATCATGAATAACTTATACTCTACATGCCAGAATATAATTTTAAAATATTCTAATCGATTTTAGTTTTTAAACATTAAGATTTTCTTGCATTTTAGAATTAAACGGGTCATTGAATCCGTGATAAAATCAACGGAAATAAAGACATATCCATAGACTAATTTCTATGTTAAACTTAATTTGTTTTTTTTTTGTTACTTGCAAATTAGCTTTTATAGCTATTGATAAAAATACACGTGTAATAAATTTAACTAATCGGTTTAATTTTGTTTCTGTGCCAATATTAACCAGTTGATAAAAAATAATATATAGGTTATTTTTTAATTTACTTTTATTCATCGTTTTTCTTTTATTAACCGCAAAATGAGAGAACAGAGAAATATCAAGCCGTCAATTATTAAAATGTGTTTAATTGTTAAAGACTAGTTTTTTTTTTGTTGACTAATATAAACCTTTATTGTTATGTCTTCAAAATAATATTAAAAATAAAGTCTATTGATTAAATAAAATGTATTATGACAGGTATGAATTTGAAATTAGAGCAGCTAAAAAGCCTAGTAATACATAAATATATTCAAACTTTGCTTCATAATATATCGTGACAGAAAATTATTCCACACGCGTCTGATGAATTTCTATCGAGATACAAAAGTACATCACTTCGCGTATTACAATTGTACAATTTATCGTATCATCGATAAAGATATCGACATTGAACAAATAACATCACTAATTGTAACCGCTATCATCTCGATACAATATTAGTTTTTGATATTTTTCAATTGTTAATAATACTATTAGCAAAAAAATGCTCATAGACATTAGGTGTTTTTTTTTTAAAGCGAGTTATAAATTTTGATGGCACAGTCATTGGCTTGAGACTACTGTGTAATCGTATGCGGGTTTCGTTTATACATTATCTATATAATTGTAGGCACTTGAAATGCGTAAGTTATACTACAGTTTGTTTTTAAAGGTAGCGAGGTTAGGTAAAGAATAATAGTCATTTATAATTATGAAATAATAAACACAGTTAAGAACAATGTCATGCTTATGACACATAAAAATTAATATTTTTATTAAAATAAGTTTCATGAGATGTTTTTTTGTTAAACTAGTTGAATTCAGTTAAAATATACACATACATACATACCATCACGCCATGTCCCTTGCTGGATATGCAGAGAGAACAGAGTGCCAAAGAACTCTATCCTTACATACTTCACTCGCTTCCTCAACATTCATAATTCTCTTCATACACGCTCGCCGGTTTCGGTAACTCTTGACTCTACCTTCTTTCAGTACATGACCGATCTGGTCTAGTTAGGTTAGTCTCAGTCTCCCCCGGTACCTACATCCTTCCACTTTTGCATTGTATATCTTCATCTATGTCATATAAATATTCATATAGGCGACAATGTCTTTCATTAAGTAATGTTTCTCGATATTTTATTTGGACTAGTTTAATTCCCTAGTGTTTACATGTATAATGATTTCTGATGTTTACGCAAGTTTTATACATTTGAAATAAAACTAGTTTTACGGATTCGCGTTTGTATTTAATTTTAAATTGCCCGATTTTTCGAACACTTTATAGCGTTCATGGTCATGGGAGGATGTCGGTGCTCCACACAAATGCGAGAGAATCGGTAAAATAGCTTTATTTTAAATTTACATCTATATTTAAGAAATACACAAATCTGTATTGAGAATAATTTATTGTATCATAATAGATATACAATTAATGGATACCCAAATTTATAAAAAGAAAAGTTTTGTGTAGTAATAGTCTTTATAACACGTGGTACGGGAGGTCCCTACTCTGTGTAGTCACTCATCATTCATCATCATTCTCCTACTCTTATCCCCATTACTTAGAGTCGATACAATATGTACTTATCTTTCATAGTACATATTGTAAAAGTTGTTGGCAATCGTTTTGTGATCGGCCGCCAGACGTCAACCTTCCTTGGAAATGTATTTGTTGATCAAACGGCATAAGTTGCAGTTGGCCCAGGTCGTTATAAGGCTCTGAGTCGCCTTTTACGACATCCACGGGCAAAGTAAGGGTTGGTAGTATTCTTAGCCGCTACCACACAGTTAACTCTGTACAGTAAGTATTTAAATAAAATGTATTTTAAGAAATTACTTTTATGATATTTTTCTTCTTGAACTAGTTGAATTCATTGATTATTTTGTATGTATTCGCAAATACAAATGAATCCAGAATATATTTCATCAAAATACGTTTTATGAGATTTGTCTAGTTAAATTATCGGATTATTTATTTAAATTCTCTGAAAGAACATAAATATTTGCATAGACTAATGAAAAAAATAACGTTTCATTAGCGTACATCTTGTGCGATATATATATTTAAACTAGTTGAATTCAAATAAACTAGTTGTATTTTAATTATGTATATATTAAATTTGAGATAAATGAAACTGTAATATGTTTCTTTAAGTTATCTTTAAGTTATCTTCATCTTACATGAAAATTCTCATATTTTAGATCTCATAACATGACGGGGAAGGATACGGCATGTAAAGGAGAATAACCAGGAAAATGTTCAGCAGTATTTTTCTGGGAAACTTCTAATAACAACTGCCAAGTGTGACACCTCACTCGTTAGCCTCTCCTTCCCTGAGGCTGAGACTGAGTCTCATGTCCAATAGTGGACGTCCATTGGCTCATCATCAATATATTTTTCAATTCAAAGAAATACACCAAGGTGTTCGACATCTAGTTAAAAGTGGTAGGTAGACTTAATAAGTGACTAAAAAATTTACCACCATCAAAAGTTCTAGGCGGTGAATAGCAATTTACTAGGTTTTACTGACAACAGTCACTCGAAGGTCGTTTGCGGAAGCTATTGCGGTCACACCTGCACTTTCTTATTATCCAAGATTGTTTCTATTCGCCAGTATTGGGGTTCGATTTCCGGTTACCAGTTTTATTTGTATATAGTGATGAATAATCTGAAAGTATTTTCTTACTATTTTTAACAGCTTCTGGCTTTTGACCGGTATACTATAATGCTTGCCTTACGTTCAAAATAATATTGGGACAGTATGAGGTGGTTAAGCTGCGTGGTGACCGAATGATCTACCAGCCTCAGAAAGGTCTACTACATCATAAGAAGTTATAAAATCTCAAATCATAACAGCTCATCTACGTCCTAAACCAGAGCTTTTTGACAATGATCCAATGAGCTATGACGAAATGGGTTGGTATAGGATTTGGCAAGTTTTCCTTTTTGCATAAATGTTACATGCATATTATATTCTTTAGTCATATTGTACGACACCCGTAGATAAGATAAGGGTTGGTAAATTGTATTCTTACTCCATCAAGACACAATAAATATAGATAAAAATAAAAATAACCATAAAGGAATCAGTATCAGAGTTCTTGCTGGATTTATTTTAAATAATATTATTTTTTTGGGAGGAGCGAGGCATTACATCGTATTCTTAAAACTGTCTGTATATCTTATTTCTAGTTTTTATAACTATCTCCAGAGTACACTTCATAAAAAAGACGTCCGCTCTAGGCTAACCGGCTGTTGATACCCTAGATTTAGTCCTAGATAATCAAACACTCCCTAGGCTACTTTCGTTTGTTAATGTTCAGTATGAATTAGTTATTATTTTTAAAGCTGAACGACTTTATTCTCAAATGAAGTAAAAATTGTATACATAACTTTATTAACTCAATAAATCCACCCTTTCTTGCCCGAGGTCGTAAATACAGGGAATAATATGCAGATAAAATCTATACAAGAGATGGAATATTTGCAATAAAACCCTGTACCAACACATCTGATCAGCGAGGTATGATAGATCGAATTCTCTTCTATTATTGACGAGGCTCACACCTGCACTTATCCGTGTGGTGACGGAGTAAGAATATAATTCACCACCCCCTATCTTACCCGTGGGTGATCGTAAGAGACGACTAAAGGATATAAAACGCATTAATATGAGAGAAGGAAAACTCGAAACAAAACTCTATACCAACACGTCTGACCAGCGTGGCGTTGTAGGTCAATTACCCGAGGAGGCTCGAGCCCAACAGTAGGACATATATGAGCTGAGATGATGATGATGATTATTATATCTATGCCTTAGTCGTCTTTTACGATATACTCGTTCAAATGAAAGGATGATGAATTTTATTTTTAATTTAACCAAATATATTTTCAAGAATAATCTATAGAAATAATAATAAAAAACACAAGAAAATTGTCTAGACCTTAAACAATTTTCTTTGAATATATGTCAGGAGGTAAAATGAATAGTCTTACTATGACAATGGCTATAATTTAATCTAAGATTACAGTTAGTAACCGCAGGCTCGAATAGATAGGATGGTAAAATATCTATAGTGTTTTTTAGACTAGTATGATTCGTTTGTCTAGATACGAATATACGGCAGTTGATTTGAAGTCCTAATGTTCTATTCTGATTGACCTTTTTAGTTCTTATAAAATGGAGGAGAGGAAGGAAGACCCACCACTCTCCCACGGTTAATCAATATACCGTACACCTCAAGAAAGGAAGGAACACGGGATGGGATCAATGTGGAATAGGATATAAGGAAATCTTACTCCTGTGATAAGCACCCTCCAGAACTGCAACTTGCAATTTGCCGCGGAACTTCGAATAAAGATTCGACACGTATTTCGCCTCTAAACGAGGCATCCTCAGGACGGTTCGGCTTCAAATGCGCTTTTTAGTTTCTTTTTTTCATATCAACCCAACTTTTTGGGTGAGTTTGTGGTTTTTATTGGTAGGCAGCGATCTATTGGCGATAAGTAATACTTACCAGGTCAGATGTAGTGCTTGCTTCTTGGTCATCATAAGCAATAAAAAAAATCTCAGCTGATATAAATTCTAGTACTGTCCTCTAGCCTCTTTCACCGGGTTGAGAGCCCTCAGCGCTCACCCATAATCCGGTTAAGCTGTCAAAGCCCTCTCGGCTAACAGCGATCGCAGTGGAAAGAGTTTAGTGGGTATTCTAGCCACGGGGCTAGCGAGTCCCACACTCCTCGTCTGTTTTTCCGACAGACGGGGGTAAGTGCGGGCAATGCATTCTTCTACCACTGCGATACCAAAAAAAAAAAAAAATCTAGCCTCTTCTGTAGTGGGAATGAGATTGGTCTTGTATATCGGTATATAGTCCAGTCTCTTCAGTTCTTTCACTCTCTTCAGTTGTCTTAAATACTCTAAAACAGTCTGATGACTGGTCAGAACACTTTTAAGAAAACAACTAAAGAGATTGAGGGGGACTCTACATTTGTAGAGTATAAAAGTACATCTTTTTTTTTTCTTTGCTTATTTTGGTAAACGAGCAAGCAGCACATCTGTAAGTTTCACTGCCGCCCATGGACCTTCGCTATACCAAGGCTATATAAGCTGCTGTCTACCAATACAAACCCCAAACCTACCCAGTTGGGCTTCCGGTTTTCTCGCTCACCGAATGAAGTGCAATAGCCTATTGCTATTACTCATACGTCGATCTTCTGCTCAGTGTGGTACTACCCCGGACGGACCAGCCCACGGCTGTAGACAGAGAACTGTCAACAGCGTGGTCCTAGACCTATATTAAGAACAAAAATATGTGTATGGCACAAATTATTATCCTGGATGGAAATCCAACCCACGATACTGATTAAATTGTAGATCAGTATTATCTATGCAGAGTTGGTAACTATGTGGTTATATATCACTAGTAGTTATGTTTTAAATTTTCTTTTAAACTTTCAACTCACACTTGACCATTTGATAGTAACACTGATCTTTAACCTTTCTAAGGGTCGTTTAACCCTAAGCAACGACAGGTGTCAACCCTAGTCTTCCGTTACATTCATAAAAAACACACCCCTAACAATTAAGTGTTATAAAAAAAACATTCAAATTAGCTGCCTATCAGCTGGGTTGGTAACAAACATTGATAGCAGCTGTTTAAATATTATTTACGTTTTATTTTTAAAGCAATAACGTTGAAAATTGCTTGTATTATTATATTATTAACTGTAAATAAAAAAACAAGAATTATTTATGCAATTTGAATTGTGCTATGTGGCTTCTATTTTGCATACTATAAAGTTTAGTTTCGCTTGATAATATATTTTTCGACGGTATAATATTATTGTTTTGTTGGTCGTCAGGAAGTTTCAAGATATTTCCTAGTTTCTTATAGTTTAAAAACATCATTGTCGTTATAATTGAAGTAATACTTCTGTCCAAACGGTTCATGGGGCTTATGCAAAACATGCGAACAAGTTTTAACTTGATTTTTGAAAGAATTTAACTTGTAGTTTGATATTTCTCCATTCAGAATCTTTTCTTTAACTTTAAATGTGTTTCTGATAGATACTAATATACGTAGTGGATTCGAATTCATAAATTTCAAGTGATGGGGTGACATTTCGCGTCTTAGTATTAACTTATAGACATCCCCATATGTAGGGATACGAGCGTAAATGCCATACTTATTAAGCATATTCGTAATGGCATTTAGCGTTATAAGATTCCTATAAACATGCTGAGATTAATTTTTATCAAGAAAAATTTCAACCCAATCAAAGTTATTCTCTACTATTGGTCTTTTTTTTTATATCGACCGCAGCGTCAACTACCGGGTCTAAATTAACCTAAATCATTCTTGAATCCATCTGATCCCACATAAAAAAAAATCATTAAAATTAACCATTACATATTATATTTTGCCATTTAAAAGAAGTTTAGGCACATATACACATAGAGAAAAATGTAGAGACTATATACTTTACAAAAAAAAAAAACGTTTTACAAGGAGAAAAGTTTTACAAATGTTCTTTACATACCGAATATTATAGAGATAACTGTAACCGAAAATCGGATATCTGAAATATTAATATATCTGAAACCGAAATCCATATAAAAGTTTCGGATACGGGGTGTACCTATGTGTGTGAAATACATCACGATAGTTAGTTATTCTTTCAACCAGACGATCTAAAAGTATTAGTGTTGCACAAATGCAAGACCAAGACTCAATGCAAGAGCAGTGCTCCCTTAGACATTATTTTACGAGTACTTTGGCAAAGAAACGATTGTCAACATTTTGTATTCTTAATACCAGTACACGGAGAAATATTTTGATGTTATTTTAAACAGTCTCATGATAGATAGGTGTGACTATAGCCCCACTCCCGTTAAATGGTATGTACTTAATTATTGATAGTTGTACAGTTAGTACCACCAGATGAATGGAGTTTCATTAATTTAGTTAGAATTTTCATTTCTATGCGCATTTTTTCATTTCTATCAAAACAAGTGACTCTGTGTTATTGTAACAGCGAGAGTTGCAAGACACTTGCGAGACTCGCAAGTGTCTTGCAATTGAGCACTAAATAGTTTAACGTAAGCTTCTGTAAAATCTAACAATAAAATAAGCCACACTTATCAATTTCATTTTAAAAGTCTTTAAAAATCCAATATTTTTAACCGAAACTATCCAATAATCCGAAATAATTGCATAACCGTCACTGTATTCAGAAATGGTAGGTATAATAAAATTCAAAAACCCATACCCAGATCCGAACTTTCATATCCGTATCATCCCTAGTTTACACAAAGGGAATCTATCGAATTATCTGTCGAAAGGTCTAAAGGGCCATCATTAGATATTAACCCTTTCGATACAATAAGGGTTATTAACACCTGACACTTTTTTGTTGTATATTTTAATGATACTATTGGCATTAAGAATAGTTTAGACTTTTGTTTACCGTGTAGTGATGGAGTAAGAATAATTCAATACCACATTTTGAACGCGAGTGTCGTACAAGCCGATTAAAAAATAAAAATATTACCTTCATTGAAAGAAAGGAAAAAATTTTATATCGTAAATCAACCGTGATCTAATAGGATCTTTATATCATAACTACACCACAGAGGACAACAACATCTACAAGTAGAAGGGTTTCACTAATAACAAGACCACCAGCGCCGAGAAGAAACCCCAAAAAGACATGTAGTCACTTAACATCTATGACACATGAATTGGGCTCTTAAAGCTTTAACCAACTGTTATAAAGCCACTTCAAGAAAATTTATTTTGTAAACAAACCACCATAAAAAATAAATTAAACATAAAGGAGCAAGGACAAAAGTCTGTGGAATAGCTTAAAAAAAAATAGGACATTTATGATTTGAGTCGTGGTGACGGAGTAAGAATAAACTCCTTTCTTTTATCTTACAAGTGGATATCGCAAAAGACGATTAAGAGTTATGTTCATATAACATCTATGCAAGGGAAGAAAACTGGAAATAAAGCAATACCAACACATCTGACTTGTGTGATATTGTAGGTCAATTTGTCTCTTATTGTGGAGGAGGTTCCAGCCCAGCATTGGGACAATATGACTCGAGATTATGTGTGAATAGCTACAAATAAAAAATAATAACGGAACTAATCCTCTAATAATTACTTAATAACGTCTAAAATCCAATAATATATACCAGAAACTCTATTTTATTAAAAAGTAAAAAAAAAAAAAATAATAATAATGATACAGGAAGTTCACATTGATATCATTGTCATCGGAAATGAACTCACCCCTTATAATCCACGTGCTAGTTTATATTTAATAAAACAAAAAAAAAGTTAAATTTTTACGTTAGAACATATGTTTTTAATGTTATAAATAATGGCGGTATGAATTATTTATTTATAACTGACTTTTTGATATATTTGTTTATTATTTGATACGTTTTTGATATCTCAACATCATTCATTTAAAATTATCTGAGTGATAAGATGGCATACCCCGTTAGGTAGACTAATGATGGCCACGGAAGACAAAGATCAGGTACTGGTGGCCCGCTCGCATGGGTAGAGAGGTGTTTTGCATGGTGGGTCTATAGAATCACGCACCGCCTCTTCCGTCACCCCGGACCGATTTGGCGGGGCGAGACCACGTCCACCGAAGACAAAGATCGGGTACCGGTGTCCCACTCGCACGGCGAAAAGAGGTGTTTGCAGGGTGGGTCCATGGGGTGGCGCGCCGCCTCTTTTGTTGCTCCGGATGGATTTGTCGGGGCGCGACCACATCCATGGTCCACCCTGCG